>JAADVL010000536.1:0-22312 GCA_023334995.1 Pythium sukuiense | reverse complement strand
CCACGAGTCCCAAAAACACACGAGCGCTGAAGTTCTACCACAAGCACGGCTTTGTAGTCACCGGCGAGAAGCCTTTCAACGACGGCTCCGGGTTTGAGCCCGACCTCGTACTCACATTTCAAGCTGCGAACGTACTGTAGGGTGGTTTTGACAAACAGAATGAGGAAGGAGAGACCTGTAGAGGATGTGAATCCAGGTGATCAGTCCAATGGCGCTTTCTCCACGTTCTTGTGGCTCTTCAAGGTCACTTGCTCATCACGGTCTCATCCGGATATCCCATATATCTTCAAAAACGATACGTCATTCCGGTTCCACTGCCATCATTGCCTCTATAACCCGATATTTGGGTAATCAAAGATGACGTCAATCACCTTGTTGATTGGACGGCCCAGGTCTCACATGGCAGCAGCGCATCGAATATTGAAGCTTCTGCAGCGCACATTGACACTATGTTGAGCTGTACGGCACCCGACACCACCATGGCTACCCCTTCGACTTCTCCGTACACTATTCGCATTGCGAAGCCCGAGGACGCGGCGGCGCTCAGTGCGCTGGCCGAGCGCACGTTCGTGCACCTAGCGACGACTGTCCACAAGGAAGACATCACGCCCGAGGACCTCGCCAAGCACGTGGCCAATGCGTACCCCGTGGAGGTCATGCGCAAGGAGATCGAGGACCCGAAGCTCACCACGGTGTTTGTCTTCACACAGGAAGACCAGGTGAACCCGTGCGGCTTCTCAATGTTCAAGGATGGAAGCGTCCGCCCTGGAGATGAGGAGGTCGCAAAGCCGGAAGACCACTTGGAGATCAAGCGCGTGTACGTGGACATCCCGTTCATCGGCACGGGCGCCGCCAAGTTCCTGATGGACAGCGTGATGGAGATGGTCAAGGCTAAGAACCGCAAGCTCGTGTGGGTCGGCACGGGCGTGCGCAACGTGCGTGCCCACAAGTTCTACGAGAAGATCGGCTTTGAGTTCACGGGCCAGCGCTTCTTCCAGATCGGCAAAGTCACGCACCATGACTACGTGTTCACGCTCAAGTCCAGTGACGTCGAGTCCCCGTAGGCTGGTGACAAGCATAGAAACCAAGTGAGTGCGTAGCAACAGCGAGGCCACGAGTAGAAAGTATCGTATCCAAACGTTGAATGACGCCTCTGTCTTCACCATTAAGATCTGCAAGTGCCCGTACCGGTAATATCCAAGTGTGGCCTTCCCATCATGGCACCATGTGGGCAGCCACATGCCAACACAGTGAGTCTCCTCCTGTGATTGGACGGCCAGCTATTCGTGATGATTTGATGGGAAACCATCCAACGTGGAAGCTCATTTCAAAACTGTCGCCGCCTGAAAGCAAGCATGGCCACCACCACAAACTCCACTGCCTTCACGGTGCGTGAGGCAACCTCCGACGACGCGGCGGCGCTCAGTGCGTTGGCAGAGCGCACGTTCGTCCACTTGGCAACGACCGTCCACATGGACGACATCACACCAGAGGATCTCGCTGCTCACGTCGCCACCACGTTTCCAGTCGAGAATCTGCGAGCGGAGATCGAGCATCCGAAGAAGACGACGATACTGCTTTTCACGAAGGAAGATGCGACGAATGCCTGTGGATTTGCGACGTTCGTCGATGGAAGTTTGCGTCCGGGAGATGAAGGCGTGGCCGAGGACCACTTGGAGATCAAGCGCGTGTACGTTGACGTTCCGTGCATCGGCACAGGCGCCGCCAAGTTCCTGATGGACAACGTGATGGCCATGATCCATGCCAAGAACCGCAAGCTCGTGTGGGTCGGCACAGGCTACAACAACTTCCGTGCGCAGCGATTCTACCAGAAGATCGGATTTGAACTCTCGGGCAAGTTCTCGTACAAGATCGGATCCGTCATCCACGAAGACGTCGTTCTCACTCTGCAGCGTAGACAATCAGAGCAGTAGATACAGTAGTTGTGTCTGTGAAGTGTTTGGCCAACCATGAGGAGCTCATGTAGCCATCTCCTCAACAACATGGCTACATTTGTTTTAAACAGACCGATCCAAGTGATCATCTGACCATCTTTTGCGATGTAAACCGAGGCTGATTGGATGGCACACACGCCGATGGATGGACGAAGCGCCGCTCGCACGCATCACCTCCTACCTTACAGTACCCCGGTACGTGGCGTGGCTCTCCGATCCAAGGGTCACGAGCGATGCCTGCCATTCCCTGAATAGAACCCGTGAAGGTGGTTGCTTCCAGCCACGATGAGCTCGTCTGCTGCCTACACTGTGCGCCTGGCGACGCCGGGCGATGCCGCGATCCTCAGCGCCATCGCCACGCGGACCTTCGTGGATCTCATCGGGCCGCTGTACTCGCCTGAAGACCTCGAATTGTATGTGGCCGGCGCGTATCCAGTAGAGAAGATGCGAGCAGAGATCGAAGATCCAGCGAGGCGCACTGTGTTCGTATTCCACAAGGACGACCCGACGACCCCATGCGCGTACTCCATGATCACGGACGGTAGTGTGCGGCCAGGAGACGAAGGGCGCGCAGAGAACTACATGGAGGTCAAGCGCGTGTACGTCGACAAGCCGTTCCATGGCACGGGTGTCTCCTACGTGCTCATGGACGCCGTTATGAAGCTTTTGAGGGAAAAGAACCCCAAGTTTGTGTGGCTGGGAACCGGTGAAACCAACTTCCGCGCGCAAAACTTCTACAAGAAGTACGGCTTCGCGATCACGGGCAAACGATTCTTCCCCGTGGGTAAGGTGCTCCACCCGGACGTGATCATGACACTGCTGCAGCATGACGTGCCAACGCAACCACTCGCCAAGATGTGAGACCGCGAATCCAATATACAGCCATTTGGACTGGAAATAGAAAAGGGTGCTTGTCCACGTCACGGACTCTATCTACAATCCGCATCCCGCTGCCGCTCGCCCGCAGCTTCATGTATCCAGTAGAGTAGTACCGTAGGTATTCACACTCTTGGGACGATGAAAATGTAGCCATGAGCTGGCAACATGGCTACATTTGTTTAAAACAGCGGCCCGCTGCAATGCAAAGGACGAGATGATGCGAAGCATCTTCGACGCTGTAATCATGCACCGCACAAAAGATTCCACTCGCCACCGCGTGCTGATTGGATGGCATGCTGCTACGTAGCTGCCTTGTGGTCTGTAGACGTACGTCTCGTGTGCAGGGTTCGATCGCATTGTGAGATCCGCAGGCGAAGAGCTAAACCGACCATCCAGAATGAGCGACGCGCACGCCGTTCGCCTGGCGACGCCTGAAGATGCGGTGAAGTTGAGCGCCATTGCTACGCGCACATTCCGCACGCTGGCGACGACAACGCTCAAGGGCGACATCACAGATGAAGACCTCGCCGTGCATCTCACGAATGCATACAAGGTGGAGAAGATGCGTGCCGAGATCCAAGACCCCAACGGCGTCACCGTCTTTGTGTTCCCAACGGAGGACCAAGAGAACCCGTGCGGCTTCGTGATGCTGCTTGACCGCAGTGTCCGCCCAGGCGACGAGGCGGAAGCCAAGGCAGAGGAGCACTTGGAGGTCAAGCGTGTGTATGTGGACACGGCGTTCCACGGCAGAGGAGCTGCGCACGTGATGATGCAGCGAGTGATGGAGATCATCAAGGAGAAGGACCGCAAGGTCGTGTGGGTAGGCACGGGTCCCCGTAACCTCCAGGCTCAGACGTTCTACCGCAAGTACGGATTTGATATCTCGGGCCCACGGTACTTCCAAGTGGGCTCAGTGTCGCACAAGGACATCGTGCTCACGCTGCAGCCGCAGACCCAAGAGCTGAGCGCCAAGACCGTCGCCACTGTCGACGAGCGTGTGCCCCAGGCCGTGTCTTCGTGAGAGATCACAGATACTACATACTGTATGACGCGGGTTGAGTTTGAATATAATCCATGAGTCGGACACACTGGAGAGATCATTAAGTGGCGAGTTCTGTCTGACGTGGCCGAACAGGATCTTTTCATAAGTCACCACTGTCTGTTGATTGGATGGCACGCTGACTGACGCCACTGGGGAGAAGGCGCCAGCGTGGGAGTCGCTGGTACAACACAGTCAGCTGCCAGGGTCTCACATCTCGAACAGTCATGAAGGCGGAGTACACAACGCGTCTGGCGACGCCTGCTGATGCCGCCACGCTGAGTGCGATTGCTACACGCACTTACATCAACCTCGTATCTACCATCCACGCCGGAGAAGTGTCCCCAGAGGATTTAGCTGCTCACATTGCAACCTCATACTCCGTGGAGAAGATACGGCAGGAGATCGAAGACCCCAAACGGGCCACTTTCTTCGTGTTTCCAGCAGAAGACCCCGAGACTCCTTGCGGCTTTGTCATGCTCTGGGATGGCAGTATCCGTCCTGGTGATGAAGACACTGGGAGAGCAGAAGACTACCTAGAGGTCAAGCGGGTGTACGTGGAGGCGGTCTTCCATGGGAAGGGGGCATCGTACGTGATGATGGAGCGAGCGATGGAGATCATCAGGCAGAAGAACCGCAAGATCGTGTGGCTCGGCACGGGTTCCAACAACTTCCGAGCACAGAAGTTCTACGGCAAGCATGGCTTCGAGATCACGGGCGAAAAGCACTTCAGAGTCGGCCAGAAAGCCCACGTGGACGTCGTGCTCACGCTGCAGTCTCACCACAAGCAGCTTCTACAGAGTGGCAACGGCGTTGGTCGGCCAGTGGCCGAGTCATGGTGAAGTATGTAGGGCTATGGCATAGTCGAGGTACGATGATCGGGACGAGCAGTGATAATGCACTTAAATCGAGGTATTATTCACACTCTGGTAGCGTCGTGGATCCTTGGGAAGTACTCCACGTGTGACTAGCTCCTGTTCGCCACGTTGTTCGCTCGTATTGCGACCAGTTCTCATCGACAGCATCGCCCCAGACAGCGCCAGATTGCTCAGGATCCAGTTCACCCACACTTGGCTCACAGGCTCAACGCGTTGGGCACCAATCCACCAAGAGAGGGCAGCAGTCAGCGACTGGATCGACTTGTACAACCCGGCGTTGAAGCCCGCGATGCGCAGATCCCGACCGCTGGGACACACGGAGCTCAGGTACCAGTAGATCCACACTTGGCAGAGCGCATCACCGGCGCCGTAGACGCAGTAGAGACACAGAGGCCCAAGAGCTTCGATAGGGTTTCGCACAAGATCCAGTTGCAACGTCTTGTCGTACGAGAGCTGGAGAGCCACTTGAACGTACAATCCAGTAGCCCACATGAGATTCCATACCACTGCGAGCACACACAGCACGATCCAGGCGTAGCGGCGGCGGTTTTGTATGAAGGACGAACCCGCTGGGCCTACAGAGGCCCTGTCTAGCATCTTCCCCATCCAGTGAGCCGCTAGCATCTGAGCCGTCCAGTAGCAGGCGCTGGCGAGGCCGCTCGAACGCGTGTTGAAGACAGACACGTTGAAGAACGAGTGGTACGTGTAGAACCAGTTGCTGTATGCGAAGAACGGAAGCAGCAGCACGATCTCACGACTCGTGGCGAGGTAGTTGGCTAGATCCCTGGCATCTTGTCGCCAGTCTCCCGTCGTGTCATGAGTTTTTTCGGTCTTGAGAACAACGTGGCTGCCACCTTCTTTGATCACTTGCGAAGGCGACACTATGCAAGTCATAGATAGTATCGAGCCGACGCTAGTAAGGACGATGAACACCAGAAACGTGATGTCGGAGACAGCCTGTCGAGTGTCCACGACGGTCTCTGTATTCCAGTTGAGCACGCAGGTCAGAAGGCCGCCCGCTGTCGCTCCGAGGTTGAAAATGATCCAGAACGTGCTCAAATATCGCCCTTGGTTCCTCTCGGTCGCGTAGCTCATGATCATTTGGCCCTGGGCCGTCCACAGGAAGCCAGCAGAGACGCCGAGCACGGTACTCGCCCCGTAGAACACGACGACCGCTGTATGCGCTGACATGAGCTGCCTGGACGAGAGGTTCCACAGGGAGCCGGCGTATACAACGTAGCCAACACAACCACGTGTTAGTGACTGGCGGAGGCCCATGGACGGCACGAGAGCAGCAGCGACGACGCTGGACAAGGCGAAGCTCGCGCAGATGATCACATTCCCACGGAAGGCTAGCGTCGGGTCTTGGAGGCCACTTGCGATGGACGATAACGCGCTATAGAGGCCAGGACAGCAGAAGAACACCACTGACAGCAGTACCACTTGGCTGTGGGCTGTCCATACGCGTTGCTGTGGCGCCGAAGACGCAGAGCCGCGTGGCTTTGACCGCTCCATTTTCGTCTGTGGCAATGGGGAGCTGAGATGTCATTGTGATATGACGTCACTATCATGAGGGAGATGAGATATCCTGAAACGACCATCACTCTGAGGATCTCAGTGGAGCTCCTCAAGATTGCGCTTATGGTCTCCACTGGAATGGCGTGATGACTTTCATCCTGTCCACTGCACGAGCATCATAGTTGAAGCACCACGAGAATATGTTGCTCGCCATGCACCGACCTCCCTCGTCTAGAGGTGGACTGCATCCCAGCGTCCCAGAACCTCACTTTCAAATCTGCCATCTCTAACACACCATGGCCTCTGCAAGCACGTCTCCGCGCAAGATCAAGGCCCTCGCTGCGTACGAGCAGGGCCTCTTCGTCAAGCCGCTTGAGTACACGTCGCGTCCTCTCGAGGCTGACGACGTCGAGATCGCCATCTCCCACTGTGCGATCTGTGCCTCGGACGTGCACACCCTCACGGGCCGCCGCAACGGAGTCGTCTTCCCCGTCGTGCCTGGCCACGAGATCGTTGGCACAATCACTGCTGCGGGTCAGGACGTGTCGGAGCTGTCGATTGGCGACCGTGTTGGTGTTGGTGCCATGGTGCTGTCGTGTATGGACAAGTCCGCGTGTGAGGATTGTGCGAACGACAACGAGCCGCTGTGTTCCAAGGTTGTGCTGACGTACCGCAGCAAGTACCCGGATGGCACGCCGACGTACGGCGGCTACGCGGACTACATCCGCGTGAATTCAAAGTGGGCGTTCAAGATCCCAGAAGAGCTCCCATCCGACGTCGCTGCTCCGCTCCTTTGTGCTGGAGTGACTGTGTACAAGCCACTAAAGGACTACGTGAAGCCTGGGAACCGTGTGGGTGTTGTGGGCATTGGTGGTCTCGGCCACATCGCACTGCTCTTCATCAAAGCCCTCGATGCCACGCCGATCGCCTTTTCCCACTCACCCAACAAAGAGAAAGCAGCTCGTAAGCTCGGAGCTGCAGACTTCGTGAATGTCACCAGTGCTGATGATCTGCAGCGGGCGGCACGATCCGTCGACGTGCTGCTGGTGACGGCGGATGCATCCAACCAACCGTACGACGACTACATCAAGTGTATCAAGAAGGGCGGCAAGCTCGTCATGGTCGGCACGCCTTCCGACAAGATGCAGATCTCCGCGATGCAGCTCCTGATCTCCAAGGTCTCCGTTGTTGGCAGTGCTATCGGGGGTATCAAGGACACGAAGGACATGCTGGCGCTTGCTGCCAAGCGTGGCGTGCGTCCAGTGATCCAGAAGCGACCGATGCAGGACGCCAACGCGGCGCTTGCGCTCGTAGAGCAAGGCCAGGCACGCTACCGCGTAGTGTTGGAGAACTAGGAGGTGGCTGGCTGTATCCTGACTGCCATGGCAGACGTGATTGAGACTACTGGTAGGTCTTTGTTTGAACATGTAATAGCTGCATTTCGTTTCCGCTGCTTCTTGAACACGCATACAAAATCTACAACTCTACAGACACGCCGTGCAGCCGTTGCCGATGCAAAATGAGGACATGACGACGGCGTGATCCGAGCTCGTGTAGCCCTTTGCGTCTGCGTCCGTGATGATCTGGCCGCCCTGGAGACACGTCTGCGAGTCTTTGCGGGCGAAGATGTAGTCAATCTTCTTGTCCACTGTCTGGTTGCTGAAGGAGCCGCCTATCCACGTGTATCCACCCGCACCGGCAGCACTGAGCGTCTCGTACATCTTCACTGGCGTGGTTGTGTCCAGCAGAGCCACTTCACCCTGCAGGTACTTGATCGGAGCCGTGTCTGGTAGCGTGTTGAGGTCGCCAGTCATCACGACAGTGTCGAAAGCCTGGCAAAAGTTGGCGATACGGCGAGCAACAAGCACCGACGACTTGTCCTGGCCTCGACTGATGTCGTAGTGGGTGTTGAGCATACACAGCGTGTTACCACTACGCTTGCTACGGAACCGAGCGAGTACTGCGGCGCGAAGGTATTCGAGGTCCCACGAATTGGAGCCCAGAACCTCAGGAGTGTCGCTCTAAGCATGGCCAAAGAGATTGATGTGAGCTCATTAACAATCGAGACAGACAAGCGGATACCGAAAACTGTGGCTTACGAGTGCGAAGGTCTGCGACTGGAGCAGCTCCCACTTGTTGGCGTGGTAGAAAATGCTTATGCGTTCGTTTCCCCAGCAGTCGCCGGCACATTCGCCCGTGCCGGCGTACTTGAGTGTGTTGAGGAAGAACTCGGTCTGGATCACGGCGGTCTCTTGGGTGCCGATGAAGTCCGGGTCGTACTTGGCGAGCATTTGCTGGACGCGCCACTTACGGTCGTCCCAGCAGCCCGAAGGACACGGGTCCGGCGCGTTCGACGTGCGGACGTTGAAGCTCATGACCTTGACGGGGTCCGTGGTGACCGTCGTGCAGTCATTCCCATTGACGGCGAAGGCAGCGGAGGCCGAGGAGGCGAGAAGAGCAGCGGTGGCGAGGATGCTCTTGAGGAGCATGGTGGTTGGTGGTGGGAGGTGGCTTGGCGGATCACAGTCAAGAAGGAAAGTGAGCAGAGGACTACTCGGTGCGTAGAGCTGCCATGGTTGTCACGAGGGCGATCGCTGTGGTCGGTGCGATGGTGAGACCATCACAGTCACAGCAAATCCCTTGTGGCAGCGGCCACGAATCTTCAGCGGACATGCAGCGAAGTGAACGGGAACGTTCCATCACTGGTGATTCAACCTTCAAGGCAGTGGTCCCATACACGCAGGGCGTGATTAGCACGCACGCGACGTGCGGGCAGCATCAGCCACCACGGTTGGGTTCCGCTGTTTAGGAGCTTGTGTGTATTGTTAGGTTTTGAGTGGGATTGTACGACGGCGACGTGACAAATCGCATGGCCACTGGGCGTGCCTTCTTGCACATTGTGTGATGCTGCGCAGCGTGGGATGCCTTCAGAGAGTTCAGTCGCCGTGAAGATCGGCGTCGTCGAGAAGCCCAGCGCTGGCGTCCAAGCAGAAAATCAGGTGGAACGAGTAGCACGGAGTCCTGAGAGAAGTCTAGGCTTGTTGGCCGAGCATGCCACGAAGCTGTTGAGGCAGAATCTGGCACAGTGGAAGTGCCGCAACTCTTTTGTCGTTGTACTTGTGCAAAGGTAACTGCTTGCGGGTGAATCTCCTGTCTCAAACTGAGAATCTCAGGGCAACCGCAGCAAAATTCGAATGAAAGTGTAGCCATGTCGACGCAGATCTCGGATCCGTACCTCAGCTCAGGGCGAGCATGTTGGCATCAAAGCTGCATGTGTGAATGGCACTGTGACAGGGAGCCATGAACCAAAGGCCATGTAAGCGGCCAGCCCATGGAGACTTATGAGCTACTAAGTGACAATCGCGCTTCCAATAGGATCGTCGTGTGGCTCCCAGTGGATATGCAAGTTCCAAAGATGGAACTGCCAGTCAAAAAGTCCACAAATAGACCCGCCACCGTGTGCTTGCTTGCGTACCCAATGGTGCCGAAAGTCGTGCCTCGTTCATGTCTCGGTTGGCTCGAATCGATCCATCATTCGCAACAACTGACCTAGTGTTGTCGTCATGGCCGCGGGGTCCAAGCCGCTGGCTCGAGAAAGCACGCGTGGCTTCGTCGCCGAGCGAATACGTCAGAGTGTAGCGAATGTCGCGTCCAATATCATGCAGCAGAAGCCTATCCAGCGTGGACTCGCTGTGCGTCTAGGGAAGCGGGGCTTCGCTATCAGCTGGAGCATCATCCTCTTTTTCCACCTTTTCAACGCCTTCTACACGCTCGGTCTCGCGTACATCTACGTGTTTTTCCGCAAGCCGACGATGGAATACTGGGTCTCCATCATCCAGATGATGCCACAGTCCACGTACATCTACATCACAGTTCTCTACGGCACAATCAGCCTCTTGAACTTCCAGCACGCCTTCGCGATGATCGTCTACTCCCTCATCTACCGGCAACTCGTCTTCAAGAAGCGATCTGTCAAGGTCGCCGACGTCTTAGATACTCCTCCAAAGAGCAGGCGTTTTTGTGTCTGCGTGCCGAGACCCATCACTCAATTTCTAAATCGCTTTCAATGGGCGATGAGCGTGCAAGGCCACCTCTTCGACGCAAAGCTCGTCCTACGGGAGCTCACCGAGGTCGTATCGCAAACCTACCAAGCACATTCATCCAGCTTCCTCGTCAGCAAAGTGTGGATCAACCAGCTCTTCGGCGTCATCGTTTTCCTCAACTGCATCGCCAACACAGCCGTCCACATCTTCAAGGAAGAAGAGATCGGCATGCGGCGGTTCCTGTGCACAGTGATCGACTTGTTCCTCGACTTTGCGTGGGGCTTCGTCTTCCCAGGCAACATCATCTTCCACTATCTGCCACTGTTTGTCAACAACCAGTACAACGTCCCAGTGGAGTATCTATCATCAGATACTCTGATGGTCAAGTCCATTCTCGACTGCCGGCAGTTCTTCATGGTCTCGTGGACAGACGCCTTCACGACGGCACTGCCATACCTCAGTATGCTCACGGGTCTCCGCAATATGAAGACGCTACTGGGGATCGAAGAGCCAGACGAGAAAGTGCAGCCAAAGACAGCGTGTGTGGCGCCATTGGCTGATGGAAACGAAACCAAATCGCCCGATCATGCCGGCAGCAGAGGCCCGAGCTCAACGGATATCTCCAAAGTCCTCGAGATCAAGAAGAAGTCGCTCTGGCGACGTGTACGGTTCATGCTCATCATGCCGCTGTTCGGGCTCGGCGTCTTGCTCACGTCCATCCAGGCGTCAGGAGCGTTTGGCAACGACAAGTGTGGCAGCGGATGCAAACTTCGTATGCGGCCGTGGTTCACGACTGAATGTGCCTGCTCCGTGATGGAGATCAATTGCTACGAGCGCAATATCGACGGAAACGCGACGGAACTACGAGAGATCTTCCGACACCTCGACCACCGTGTACTCAACTCGTTGATCGTGGCCCACTGCCCTGCGGTCTCCATGCCACACGAGTTCCAACGGTTCACGAGCCTGGTCGGCCTTGAGTTCTACAACGTCTCCTTCGTTGAATGGTCTCATGATGCAGCCATGACGGCCGCAGCCTTCCCGAGCCTCAAGTATTTGTACATCGCCCGCTCACACGTTGGCCCCTGGCGTGATGGTCTCATCTATGATACGACGCCCACACTGGCGGATATCGAGATCTCGGCGTCAGTGATTGACCCTGTGCCTGATGATTTGGATGTCGTGTGGCCGGAAGTCGTGATGCTGTACATCGACTTCTGTGGACTCCAAGAGTTCCCCAAGGTACTCACGCGAATGGCCGTGACAGACTTGTCTCTGGTGGGTAACAACATCTCTGTTATCCCTGAGGATCTACCCGAGGCGTCCTCGTGGATGTACGTCTTCCTGGATCGGAATCCGCTACAACAACTGCCCGATCGAATCGGAGGCATCCCTCATCTTCACTACTTCACGATCCAGGACACCAACATCTCCACTCTACCGCAGTGGTTGTATGATATCCACGAAGTCAACCCGGATCTGTATGTGAGTGCCAACCGCACACGGCTGTGTGCGGACATCCAAAGCGCACCCATCCAGCGAGACGAAGACGCTTTCATCCGATGCAAGAAGATCAACACCAACACGGCGAATGGCGGCTTCGCGCTGCTGGAAAAAGACGCCGCGCGTCGAATCACTGAGGATGCACCATCATTAGCATTCCCCCAGTTCTACTACGATTGATAGACGCCGGCAACCACAATGCGAGTCCATCAGTGCCATAGGGCTCATTCTGATTGTGGATGCTGAACCCGTCGCACGAATATACCGAGAGACCACGCTTGATTATTGAGAATCCATGATGCTCGATGGCTGGAGGAGGTGAGGTGTCCTCGCTGAGGACACACAGATCCATCCATACCAAACATGCCAGAAGACCAAACGGTAGCCACGTCAAAATATGAATCAACTGCACTGAGGTGCAGACCAAAAAGATGCCTTGCTTCATGAGGCATGTCGTCGGCTATCTTTCGTCAACCAGAAGGAGGTTTGATTGCCTTATGAACTAGAGTCATGACGCTGGCGGCGTGTTGCTACTTGAACCCAGCGAGAGGCAGTGAGCACGAGAACAATGATGCTATTAAACTTCCAGGAATAGTTCCCAAGGTCAGATCAACTCCGCTATCCATGCTAGACGTGGACTGGATGTTCAACAAAAGACTGTCAGCGATACGTTTGAGAAGCACTAACGGAACACTCCCTCAGCTCAACGGACGAGGAGGCGCAACCATGGTAGTGAAGTCGAATCAGCAAACGACGCGCAAAGTTGTGGTGGCTCGAATGCACAAGAGCGTCGCGAATGTCACAAGCGTCGCAACTAAAATCATGGAGCAGAAGCCCATCCAACGCGGACTCGCCGTGCATCTTGGGAAGCGTGGTTTCGTGATCAGCTGGAGCTTCATCCTGTTTTTTCATGTCTTCAATGCCGCCTACACGCTCGGTCTCGCGTATATCTACTTCTTCTTCCGCGAGCCCAGGATGGACTACTTCGCTTCGCTACTCCACATGATGCCCCAATCCACGTTCGTCTACATCACCGTGCTCTACGGCGTCATCAGCCTAGTGAACGTCAACCATGCCTTCACAATGATCGTGTACTCGATCGTCTACAGGCGGCTGGTGTTCAACAAACGGCGCGTGGCGAACGCTGACGCTACCCGTGCTTCTCAGACGACCCGAGGCGTCTTTGTCTGCGTGCCAAGAGGCATGAGTAGATTCCTCACCAGCCTACAACAAGCGACCAGTGTCCAAGGCCACCTCTTCGATACGAAACTCGCCTTTCGAGAACTCACCGAGGTCGTATCGCAAACCTACCAAGCACATTCATCCAGCTTCCTCGTCAGCAAAGTGTGGATCAACCAGCTCTTCGGCGTCATCGTTTTCCTCAATTGTATCGCCAACACGGCCGTCCACATGTTCAAAGAGGACGAGATCGGGATGCGGCGGTTCCTGTGCACAGTGATCGACTTGTTTCTTGACTTTGCGTGGGGGTTTATCTTTCCTGGGAATATCATCTTCCACTACCTACCGCTCTTCGTCAAGAACAATTACAACGTACCGTCCGAGTATATGACCTCAGACACACTCATGGTCAAAGCGATCCTCGACTGCCGGCAGTTCTTCATGGTCTCGTGGGCAGACGTGTTTACGACAGCACTTCCTTACGTCAGCATGCTCACAGGCCTTCGTAACCTGAAACAACTGCTGCAAATCGAAGACCTCGACGAGCTCCAAACGAAGATCAACTCTGATGCGACGGTGAAGCCAATCACTGAAAATATTGATGCCCATTATTCCACCGGTTCTCCGCGCCTAAGGTCAGTCTACGTCCCCAAAGTCCTCGAGGAAAAGAGGAAATCGGTCTTCAGTCGTCTGCGGTTCATGCTCATCATCCCTCTCTTCGGAATCGGTGTGCTCTTCACATCTATTCAGGCTTCAGGGGCCCTTGGTGATGACGCGTGTGGAAGCGGATGTAAACTCCGTATGCGGCCATGGTTTACGACCGAGTGTGCCTGCTCTGTGTTGGAGATCAACTGCTTTAAACTCGGTATTGAGGGGAACCCCGACGAATTGCGCGCGGTTTTCCGTGAGCTCGACCACCGGGTGCTTAACTCACTGATTGTCACGCATTGCCCCGCGGTCACCATACCAAGCGAGTTCCAGCGCTTCAATAACCTCGTAGGCCTCGAGTTCTACAATGTATCCATTGTCGACTGGCCCCGCAATGCAGCAATTACTGAAGCCGCCTTCCCGAGTCTCAACTATCTGTATATCGCTCGATCGTATGTTGGCGTGTGGCATGACGGACTCATCTACGAAACAACCCCCACTCTTGCTGACGTGGAGATCTCGGCGACAGTAATCGATCGAGTCCCCGATGACTTGGACGAGAGGTGGCCGGGTGTGGTGATGCTGTACATCGACTTTTGTGGGCTGCAAGAGTTTCCCGTGGTGCTCTCACGAATGGCAGTGACCGACCTATCTCTCGTGGGCAACAATATCTCCGTCATTCCGGAAGATCTCCCGAAGGCAGCTTCGTGGATGTACTTCTACTTGGATCGCAATCCTCTAGAGCGTCTTCCAGATCGAGTCAAAGGCATTCCTCAACTCCAGGTGCTTACCATACAAGACACCAAGATCTCAGTACTCCCGCAGTGGGTGTACGATCTCCATGAGCACTATTCCGATCTGTACGTCAGTGCCAACCGCACGCGCCTCTGCGCTGCCATCCAAGCAGCACCAGTCAAGCGAGAGGAAGACGCCTTCATCCATTGCAACAAGCTCGAGACCAACACCATCAACGGCGGCTATGAGCTGCTCGAGAAGGACGCTGTGCGGCTCATCACAGAGAACGCGCCGTCGCCGCCATCCCCCCAGTTCTACTTCGAATAACCGGCAACTAGCTCTTCTCGCATCATCATGCTCATCATGGCTACAATCTGAGACGGCTCTTTGATTGGGGGATCATACGTATAATTAGCCAATCATTTTCGTCGAGACATGATTCGTCAGCCAATCAGAGTCCTCCTTGGTGCCTCCGTAAACTGTTTCGACCATCACTCCGGGTGATGGCTGTGGCTGTGGCACAACGGAAGTCAGACGTGGAATTCCTGGGTCTCACTTGCTGATCACCGACGTACGTAGCTCTTCAAGGACATGACGCTGCTACAGGGGCGACGCGTGCTGCTGCGAGGGCTGCGGCATCTCGACCGCAGCCAGCCATGGAAGAACCCGCTCGTGCGCTTCCCGTCGCACGCGAAGGCGCCGTCGAACGGCGGTCTCTTCGCTGAGAACGGCGTCGTTTTCAACCGCCAGCGTGTCATGACGTTCGCGACGTCGGCGCTCGACGACGAAGCCAAGAAGAAGCAGGCAGCGGATGAAAAGGCCGAGCAACTCGCGGCTGAGAAGAAGGAAAAGGACACCACCAAGGAGATCTTGAGCTTCCTGCTGCGCCACTTGTGGCCAAAGGAGGACTCGCCGGAGGCTCGCGACATCAAGAAAAAGGTCCTGCTCTCTGGCGGTCTGGTGCTTGCATCCAAGGCACTCACGATCCAAGTGCCGTTCATCTTCAAGGGGCTCGTTGACTCGATGAGCATCGCTTCGTCTGCACTCGCGCAGCAGCCCGAAGTCACGGTGCCGCTGGCGCTGGTGCTCGGTTACGGTATCGCGCGCTTCAGCTCCAACGCTTCGTCCGAAATGGCCAACGCCATCTTTGCGAGTGTCACGCAGAAGACCATCCGCTCCGTGGCTATCCGCATCTTCGACCATCTCCACGCACTCGACCTCAAGTTCCACTTGGACCGTCAGACGGGTGCCTTGGCGCGGACGATCGATCGTGGCTCACGTTCGATTGACGTCGTGTTGCGTTCAATGGCGTTCCGCGTGCTTCCAACTGCGCTTGAAATCGGCCTCGTTTCCGCTATCATGGGCCAGAGCTTTGGCCTTCCGTACGTGGGCGTGACGCTCGGTACGCTCTCGGCGTACACTGCGTACACGGTCGTGGTGACTCAGTGGCGCGATGGTATTCGTCGCCGAATGAACCAAATGGAGAACGAAGCTGCCGGCAAGGTCATTGACTCCCTCATGAACTACGAGACGGTCAAGTACTTCAACAACGAGACGCACGAGGCCGGTCGCTACGACGAGTCGCTCAAGGGCTACCAGCAGGCCGCGCTCAAGACCCAGACCTCGCTGTCGCTTTTGAACGCCGGCCAGAACGGCATCTTTAGCCTCGGTCTCACGGCAATCATGTATATGGCTAGCCAGGGCATCGCCGCTGGCGAGCTCACGGTCGGCGACCTGGTGCTCGTGAATGGCTTGCTGTTTCAGCTCTCGATTCCACTCAACTTCATTGGTACGTTGTACCGTGAAGTTCGTCAGTCCGTGACGGATATGGAGGCCATGTTCTCTCTGGGAACGGTCAAGTCGAACATCCAGTACAACGAGAACCCGCTGCGCCTCACGGGCAAGGAACCAAAGTCGATCGAGTTCCGTGACGTCCAGTTCGCGTACCGCCCCGAGTTTCCGATCCTCAAGGGTGCATCGTTCACCGTGGAGCCTGGAAAGACAATCGCGATCGTCGGTACCAGTGGCTCGGGCAAGTCGACTGTGCTGCGTCTTCTCTACCGTTTCTACGACCCACAGAACGGCACGATCCTCATCGACGGCAAGGACATTCGCGACGTAGACCCACACGATCTGCGCCGTGCGATCGCAACTGTCCCTCAGGACACAGTGCTGTTCAACGACTCCATCTTCTACAACATCAACTACGGCCGCCTCGATGCCACGGAGGAAGAGGTCATCGAAGCCGCCCGCGTCGCTCAGATCCACGACTCGATCCTCAAGTTCCCTGAGGGCTACAAGACCCGCGTTGGTGAGCGTGGCCTCAAGCTGTCGGGAGGTGAGAAGCAGCGTGTGGCGATCGCTCGCGCCATGCTCAAGGATGCTCCGATCCTCCTCTTCGACGAGGCGACGAGTGCGTTGGACTCGGAGACCGAGTCGGAGATCGTGAAGGAGTTCAAGTCGATCGGCGCCAACCGCACGGCGATCATCATCGCCCACCGCCTGTCGACGATCCAGGACGCCGACGAGATCCTCGTGTTCGACCACGGCCGCGTCGTGGAGCGTGGAACCCACGTGGAGCTGCTGAGCAACCGCAGCAGCAAGTACTCAGAGATGTGGTCTCGCCAGAACCACCAACTTCCCCGCGAGAAGCCCGTCGCAGTCGTTGTTGAGCACTCGGATTGAAAAGATAGACCGTGTTGCACTTTCTCACCATGATCAGGAAACGCACTTTAACGAATTCATAGAGTAGATGTACATTTCTTATGTGGCCCACACTACGTACCTACCATCGCCCCATCCACGCCCGCGTGGAAACGAAAAGGTGGCGGAGCTCAAAGCACCACTAACGTGTAGATCCGACCTGCTTGTGACGGGCTTATAGATACAACCAGTATGAGCGGCGACAGTCCGAGAAGCTCTTCGAGTAGTAGCTCATCCTCCAGCAGTGGGGGCAGCTCCAGTGAGGCGGAAGAGCCACGCGCGAGCGCGCCGCTATCTCCGCAGCCACCCGTTGATGGGGCTCACAGAGCTGATACCGAGAGCTCCAGCGTCGTGACGGCGTCGCCACCGCCTCCTCCTGGGTCCCCACCCCCTCCGCCTTTGTCTCCTCCCCCACCACCGCCAGATTCGCCTCCACAGACGGAGAAAAGTGTCGGTGGGAAGAAGCTAAAGCCGTTGCCGAAGGCTACAGGAACCAGCTCATCGACCACGAAGCGAGCGACGCCAGCGTCCAAGCGAGCTGCAGCGACGGAGAGTGATAGCAAGACCCCTATAAAGTCCAAGGCTACGAAGAAGCCAGTGACGAAGAAGAAGGCGCCGGTCGACTCGGAGGTGAAGGCTGCGACGCCACGAGGAAGTCGTGTGAAGGAGGAAGCGACGACTCCAACAGACAAGAAGAAGCTCAAGAAGAAGCCTTCAAAAGATGACGCTAGTGCACGCGATGAAGACGAAGAGTTTGTCGAAAACTTCGACGACACTATGGATGCGGACGACTACTCTGGCGAATCGGACGTGTTCGAGGACGATATCGAGTCGCTGGTGTACCACGAACGCAAGCGCGAGGAGCTCACGGGTTACGGCGAGAGCTCCATTGAAATCCCAGTGACAGCGAGAGACTTTGCGTACCCGAACTATGTCGCCAAGCTGCCGCAGGTCTTCACGAAGGACCACGTCTTCGGCCAGCACCCGGAGCAGTTTATTTATTCCAACAACTTGCTGGTACGTGCCATTGCAGGTGACGTAGTGCTGGGTTTTGATGTGAAGGCTGACTCAGTATGTGTCATAGTACAATACCCACTTGCTGGATCTGCTGGACAAGAAGGCGAACGAAATCGAACGCCGAGAGCTGGAGCGCGTGCGGGCCGAGCAGGCCGAGGCCAAGCGTCTCGCAGAGATCAAGCGCATTGAGTACGTAGCCAGACTCCTCATACTGTGGCTACATGTGTGGTGATGCTGATGAGGCACGCTCTTTTCCAAAGGGAGGAAGAGCTAGAGAAGACGATGGCGCCACCTCCACCAAAGAGGCAGAAGACTGTCGATGTCAGTCAGACGGCGCGCGAGTCGGAAGTGAAAGCACGAGCCAAGCCATCACCAGCTCAAACTGCACTGGCCGTGGTGAAAACACCACCGGCACCAAGAAGACCGAGCAAGAAGCCTGCAGCACCGCGGAAACCAGTCGTGAAAGAAGCCGCTGTCGAGGAATCGGCTCCTGTACCAGCCAAGGCTCCAGTGGCAGCCAAGAAGCCTGCGTCCGCACCAAAGGCGCGAGCGAAGAAGCCAACAAAGGCATCCACGGCTCCGAAAAAGATGCCAGTTGTAGAGAAGAAGGAAGAAGTGGCGCCTGTTGTGAGCGCGAGCGATGACAGCGCGAGCTTATCTGACAGTGAAGACGACGATGCCAAGACCGCATCGTCGTCGTCGTCCTCATCGTCCGGCGGCTCATCATCTTCATCTTCGTCATCGTCCAGCAGTTCTTCGGAGGATGAGCAAGAGCTGCCGTAGCTGTTGAGTACTAGGACACTGTAGTGCTGTAGTCGACGTTAGAGACCGAATCGTCGCTTTATTGCTTGGCTTTCTCCTCTTCTTCTACCAGTTTCTCGGCCCACAGCGTCGCCGACTTGCGTCCGAGTTGGAACAGCTCTTCCAGTACCTCAGGCTCCGCTGGAAACAGCGACCAACGGAAGAGCTGCCAGATCTTAAACGGGAACTCAGCATCCAGAGATGGACTGATCTCGTAGTCCAGGCGACGTAGCGTCTCCGACTGGAACGCACACACGCGCACATGGTCAGGTACCTCGGGTACGAGCTTGACGAGTCCGCCATCGACGTGGAGCTCGCCACGGAACTTGGACATGGCATTCTTCGACAGGTAGAACGGGATGAAGCAGGACGCGATGAGGGCGTCGCACAGGTCCTCTGTCGAGTGGAAGCGGTCGTGGAGCACCGTCTCCCGCTTGGGCCACACCTGCTGCGTCGCGACGGTCAGTCTTCCAGTCAGCGACTCCACGTCAAGGCCAGCGAAGCGATCAGAGAACAGCAGACGCAGACTCGGCTCGAGGTTTCCCCACGTGCCAGAGCCACGGCCGAAGGTCGCCATCTTCGTGGCGTCTTCCATAATGAGACGCAGGTCGATGTTCGCGGCGATGGACGCAGCGACCAGAGCGCCTCCGGATGCACCAGCGACACGGGACGTCGGCTGAAGGTAGCCGATGTCCTGGAGTGCATGCGAGATGCCCACGTGGTACGGAAGGAGGAAGCCACAGCCACTGAAGCTGAAATTGCGGGGTGAGATGGTGAGACCGACGGCTTCCTGGCGCTTTTTCAGCTCGGAAATTCGCGCATCGACAGCGGATTCGAGAGACTGCGCGGCGGTAGAGAAGGTGAAGACACGTGCGAAGCGTGGAGGCTGCAAGAGCACACGTCCATTGCGATGGAAGAGCGCCAAGGGCGCCGCCATGTTGGATGGTTGCTGTGTCGACACGTGAACTTCTCTTCTTGTTGGCTTGTTAGACGGCAACTACCTCTATAATATAGTTACCCGCGTATATCATGTCCATATATTCACACAAAGTCAACTTCAACCTGCAGCATTTGATAATCCTGAAGAGCCGCAGCAGAGGGAAAGCAACGATCATGATCGTCTACGTCAAGTATGGCTTCGGTAGGCATCTCTGCTGAATATCAACGCCATGACTCTATCGATATGCGTGTCGCTAAGCTGCTTGGAATGCTAGAAACGACGCCTCTAAAGATGTACAACACGAATGTCTCCAGTGCGATTCTGCTGAGCTTCCTCAAGGCCACTTGCATCAAGGATATCGACGACCACTGCAAGCAGCGCAACATCCAGCTGAGCATCGAGCTGGACGCCATCCGTCGCTCCATGCAGCATCGTAAGAGCATCGTGGACACATCCACTGCGTCGCCCACTGCCACGCCGCCATCCTCACGTCCTCCGAGTGGGAGCTCCAGCGCCTCAGCGGCCACGCCGGACGGAGACGCGCCTCCACAACAGCCACCATCAGCCTCTGCGATGGCACGCGCAGGCTCAGCGAAGGCAAATCCAGGACAGGAGCTGTCGGATGAGACATCGGCAGCCCGAGTCAAGAAGGAGACGCTGGAGAAGCAGCTCGACACAGTGAACGCCGCGGCGAAGCTCGTCAAAGGTACGAGGAGCTCATGCGCTGTGGAGATTCTCGATCCATGCTGATAGAGAGAGGCATGTGCCTGTGTAGAGCTCATCGCGGGCGTGGCGTGGGTTGATCTGGTAGACCAAAGCGGCACTCGAATGAATCTTGATGGTGCAGGCAACAAGCGTGTGAACATGCTGCTCACGGCGCGACAACAGTACACCGCCGTGACTGTGAGTAAGTACTGTACGCCTCCTTCCACACTGTGTTCGTCGGAGATATCCGGAGTCACTGACCACGTTCTTGAAGCTACCAACGACCAAGGTGACGTCCGCACGATGCCGCTCGTCTTCAAGTTGGCAGCGGCTCCGTAGAAAAGTGCATGGATCCCATCAATTTGCATACGAAAAGAGTTGGATTTTCTTATCGATACGACAATTGGACACGATGCGGCAACGGGAATCGGCTACATCAGCAGCGCCAACACGCTCCTTGCAACGAGAGCACAACGCGCGCGGGACTCAGAGCGCCGCCTGGCGCTCCGATGGCGCTGCATCCGCGATTCAGACATCGACTGGCTTGCCCTTGGAGGCGAAGTTGTCATAGTACTCGACGACCTTGTCCCAGTTGGCGACGTTCCAGAAGGCCGAGATGTACTCTGGGCGGCGGTTCTGGTAGTGCAGGTAGTAGGCGTGCTCCCACACATCGAGACCGAGGATCGGGATCATCGGGTCCTCGACGCCAGGCATCAACGGGTTGTCTGCATAAGCACAAGATCCATCAATACTCACGATCTCAGGAATCAAAGATATCACCAGTGGGCTGGTGTACATACCCTGGTTTGGCGTCGACGTGATGCCGAGCGAGCCGTCGGCCTTAACACCGAGCCACGCCCAGCCCGAGCCGAAGCGGGTCGAGGCGGCGGCGTTGAACTTCTCCTTGAGCTGGTCGAGCGAGCCGAAGTCCTGGTCGATACGGGCCTTCAGGGCGCCGTGTGGGGCCGTGTTGGTCGAGCCAGGGGTGGTCATCCACGTCCAGAAAAGCCTATAATGACCCATATTTCTGTGAGATTCTGTGTACGCATCGGTTGGATTACGAAGGAGAACGAACGTACGAGTGGTTGTAGTGGCCGCCGCCGTTGTTACGGACTGGCGCCTCAGTCGCGGTCTTCACGACCTCGAGGATCGACTTGCCACGGAGACCAGCCCCCTTGTCCTGCAATTCCATCGATTGATCAAAAGATCCATCAGCGACTGATTGATGGAATGATCCTCCTCGCATCAATCAAAAGATCCAAAACCTACCGATGAGATGAAGTTGTTGATGTTGTTCACGTACGCCTGGTGGTGCTTGGTGTGGTGGATGTTCATGGTCGTGGTGTCCACAAACGGCTCCAGCGCGTTGTACTCGTAGGTGAGCTTTGGCAGTTCGAACGTCATGGTTCTCGGGGCTTGGTCTTCGTCGGGCCTTGGAGGTCTCCTTGGGAAAATCGAAAGTGATGCAGGAGGAATGAAAGCCCCACAGTGGCTTGGAGCTAAACACTTCGGCTAAGTGCGTAACGCAATCATAGCTCCCCATTAAGCAGGAAAGATCGGGAATTCAAGGAGGGTCGGACATCAATCATCCAATCAGGGACGTTGATTTTCACCACGCTGTCCAAAAGTCAAGGGCAAATTCCAAAAGGTGACACAAATCGAATGTTTCTGCAAAAGGTGACACAAGCCGTAAAATACGAAGAAAGCTTACCACCTGGAGTGTAAAATACCAACCACTGGCGGGGATCGAAGTGGGGGCCAACTTGGTG
>JAADVL010000535.1:0-22332 GCA_023334995.1 Pythium sukuiense | reverse complement strand
CCCCCCCCCCCCCCCCCATGGACGTGTTGGCGGACAGCACACCTCCGATGATCAGCATCTCTAAGCCGATATCAACTGGCATGTGATGCGAGAGCAACGCACGCACGGGGTGGACAGCGGTCACTGTACGCAGGAGCTCCACGCGAATAGCCACGGCCACGGCGTGGTTCTCGCCCAAGTGGTGCCACTGGTGGAAGGACACACTCGCGGCGTTGAGGCCCATCTTGGCGAGTGTCCACTCGTCAGAGGAGTCCAAAGGCGAGTAGTTAACGCCTGCGTTCGGGAACCGATCTCCACGGGCGCCAGGCTTCGCGACTCGCGGTTGTAGCAAAAGTACCCCACGACGTTCGGCACGTATTTGGTGTGGGGTCGTTCCTCTGGGCGGCGTCAGAATAGTCTTCGACGAACAGGTTCTTCTGTGTGATGATGTTGCTGCTCGTGACGCCACGACCACAGAACTCAGCCAACTCGTCGTCACGCAGTTGGAACTTGATGGACGTGAACTGTGTTGAGTCCACGAGCCGCAGCTTCATCGCCAGCACCGAGAGCCGCTGCGCGCCAAAGTTCGTGTCGCTGATGTCGGTGGCGACGGGGCGAGGCGCTTCGGATTCCACGAGATCATACAGCGCTGCCATGTCGGCCAGCGTCTTGAGTTTCGAGAGTCGAGGCTGCACGAGTGCCGCCAGCTTGCTGGCATGTCCCTCAGGTACGCGTTCACTCGCCCGGCTTCTTCCAGGCGCAGTTGCAACGCCAGTGACCCAGGCGGCGCCTGTGGCCCCGTGTAGAACGGCATGGTCACACTGCCGACAGTGAGTGTGCGAGGCTCGTTCTTGATGCGCGCTGCCATGGCCGAGATCTCATCGGCGCGTGCACCGGAATTGTCACTCGCATTCGGCACACTCAGGCCGGCGCTGACATCGGACGACTGCAGTAGAGCCACCAACGCCGCGAAGATGCTCGTGAACATGTAGCAGCGCATGGCAGTGATGAATGAAGGGTGGCGTTAGCGTTGGGGGCGGGTTGCTTGGTGTGGACGCGGTGGATTGCGGAGTGACCAGGCAGCTTGGCAAGTCCTCTTCGAACGCACTGGACAATCAAGCGAGACTCATCTCATCCACGCTTGAGTGGAGGTGTGTTTCTCGCCATCGAACCCACGCGAGAATCGCCGCACTGATATTTAAACTGGAAAATGGCCTGAGTTTGATTTTTGATTTTGATTCTTCACCCATCGCGACCACGGTACACTCAGCGATTTTGAGGTCAAGGAGCCTTCATCGGCATTTCTCGTACCGTCACGCTGGTGCCTTCGAGGGCAGCAGCTGAGCCGGGAAGCATGGCGACTTGCAGCCATCCTTTCGTGTGCATTCGCAGCACGTACTGCGCGATGGTGTGGTGGAGATCTCCGCCTGGGACGCTCTGGTACGTCGTCGTGTGTGCTGGCAGCACAGCGGAGGAGTTGACGGACAGCAGCCACAGTGCAGAGCGCTTCGCGTGCACAATGTCCAGCGTCACCTCCACGTCTCGAATTTATATCCCACGACGACCACGCCGTCGGGGGCAACACACAAGAAGTCGCGTTGGTTGCAAGGCTCCCAGTTGATGAAAGCGTTGGCGAACGCGACGCCAGTCGACCGCAGACACGCCATGCGTCTCTGCACGCCCCCCTGTATCTTCGCTGGCTTGTGGGAGATATCGACGTCGGTGGGGACGAAGTTGAGACCGAACACGACGTCGTCGTCGCCTACGGCGTCCACGACCGGGATCGCCTCGCGATGTGGCTCTGGTCGCCCGAGTGATGTGGAGTCGAGACCGCCACTGCTGCGCTGCGCACTGCCACGCGCATCGTGAGTCGATAGCCGCCGTCCGTCCAGGTCTCCGGCTGCGAGAAGGCGACTTCCTTCCGATTCAGCTCGACGCTGCCCGTCGAGAAGGAGCTCGAGTCGTCGAACGCGACGCCATGGTAGAGACACGTGATCACAGTCACGACGTCGAGTGGGCGCGCCAGCTGCGTGGGTGCGAGGATCCCTTGCAGCGACTGGACCTTGCAGAGCCTACAGACCAGACACGACTCAGTGGGACAGACACCGACGAGCTAAGGAGCCACGGTCTCACAGGTCTTCTTGTCGGACTCGCGCCGCACGTAGACGTAGACAGAGCCAGAGACGCGTGTCTCCATGCGAATGGTCAGCGGCCCATCGTGGCTGTCGTTCACAGGCAGCGGACGCAGCGCGAGCAGCGGCATTCGTGTGCGTGAAGGAGGATCTCCTTAGGAGGTTAGCAGCTCTTCGTTCAATTTTTGGATGCTATAACATTACATCAGGTGGCTTTATGTCACACTAATGTTGCGCAACGAAGTGCTTCAAGTCACAGCATGGGCTGCTCGCGGAAGGTGATAATGGTGCCTTCCAGCGCACACGCAGAGCCAGGCAGCAGCACGACTTGCACGAAAGACATCGCTGGAACTTTCAGAACGTACTGCGCGATCGTGCGGTGGAGATCTGCGCCTGGCTGGCTCTGGTATGTCATGGCGTGGATCGCTGGCACGGCTTTCGAGTCGACGGAAAACGCAAACATCACGGGCTCTTTGGCGTGGAGGATGTCGAGCGTCACGAGCGTTTGGTGCCTCTGTCGGTATCGCGTACCGTCTCGGATCGTGAGGATGCCGTCGTTGACACTCCTCATGGTATCGCGGTCTGGCGATGGCGACCAGTTGAGAAACGAATTGGGAAACGCAGGGTCCACCAGTTTGAGCTTGACGCTCACATGCGAGCGTGAGGAGTTGGCCGTGACTCTGTCGTGGCTGATATCCACGTCGGTTGGTGTGAAGTTCAGGCCGAAAACCACGTCGTCGCCAGCGGCGTCGACCACTGGGATGGCTTCCAAACCCGTGGCTGAGTCGCCAGCGAGCATCGTTGGGATTGCGATCGCAGAGCTGCGGACGGCGACGCGCATCGTGAGTCGATAGCCGCCGTCTGTCCAGGTCTCTGGCTGTGTGAACGCGACTTCGCGGCGCTCGAGTTTCAACGGCATCGACGAGTACGCGCTAGACGAAGTCGAGTCGAAGGCCACGCCGTGGTACAGGCACGTGGCGATGGCCGCGATGTCCAGAGGGCGGGCGCGCTGCGTTGGTGCTAGAATCTCCTGTAGTGAGCGCACTTTGCATATCCTAAAAGAGAGTCAAAAGTGAGTTCCACGGCCACAAATGAAGTGCGGGTGAGCATGTACCACGTCTTCTTGTCGGTCTCGCGAAGCACGTACACGTAGGCGGAGCCCGAGGGCCGCACCTCCACGCGGATGGAGAGGGGGCCATCGTGGCTGTCATTCACGGGAAGTGCGCGCAGCGGCAGCAGCGGCATCGTTGCAGTGGCGACGGCGAATGACGCAATGAGATCGTGAATGGGTTGTGTCTGATGTGCATCAAGAGCTCTTTCGATAAATTACATAAAAATACAGATCCAGATAATATTTACTGTTATGACCCTACATTTGGATATTATTTATCCATTTTAGCACCCCAGGCGACGAGAGCTATGAGCGACTGGAATTGCATAGATAAGGACAACACAAGACAAAGGTGTGCATATAGGTGAGTATATAGAACGCAACAATTTCAACGTCTACTTGGTGCGTCGCTTCTTGTTCTGCTGGCTTTTGCTGCCCTTGCCATTCGCCTGGCCCTTGGTCACACGCTTAAGAGCGAACGAACGCTGTTACATCACACAGACACACACACCAATCAGTCAGTCTCCAGTCACCACACGCATTGTCAGCAGTCGTGAGCTCACCTTCTTGCCCTTGCGGCCACCCTCTTCTTCCTCGTCGTCGAAAGTCTTGCCCTTGTTCTTGCCGGCGTTCTCCTCGCGGCCCAGCACCGACTTGAGCGCGTTCATACTTCGCTCCTTCTCCGTGGCCTCGGCGCCCGTGAGTGGCAGGAACTTGTTGCGCTTGCCCTTGTGCTTGCGCTCCATCTCGCCGACGCGCATCTTGTCGAACTTGCCCATGGACGCCGTCGCGAACTGCACCTTCTCGAGCGTCTTGCGCGTGCCTTCCTTGCCTCGCTGCTTGGCCTTGACGTCGTCCGTGCTCATGAGCTCCACCGGGATACCCGTCGGGGTCTTGCCGGCGTTGCCCGCCAGCTGCTTGCCACGGCCCATCTTGAGGTTCTGGGCCTGCGCCGCCACATTCTTGAGCACCCGCGCCTTCTTCTCCTGCTTCTTCTTGGTCCACGGGTCCTCCATGTCGCCGGCCTTGACCTCCATGGCCCAGTCCTTCATGTCGTCGTTGGCCTTGTTGTAGCCCCACGCGTGGCTCCACTCGCCCGTGGACTCGTCCAGCACCTTGCGGCTCTTCTTGCGCTTCTCGATGCCCTTCTCCTTGGCGAACTTCTCCCACTTGGTCTCCACCTTCGGCTTCGGCAGCGGCTTCTCGCGCGGAATCACGAGCTCCGGCACGGGCAGCCTGGCCAGCGGACCCATGTCCGACATCTCGCGCGGCAGGTCGAAGATGCGGTTCACCAGGAGCTGCACGTTGTCGCGCGCGTGCAGCGCCAGCTCCTTCTCATTCTTGTACTCGAACGGGTGCGTGTCGAAAGCCGCGAGGTTGCCCAGGTCGTAGCTCAGGTCGTCCTCCTTCTTCACGTCGCTCGTGCTGCCCGTGGCGTACGCCGCCGGCGCGATCTCCTGCGCCTTGACCACCACCGTCGTCGACATGTTGCGGATTGAGTTGCTGATGCGCGTAGCTCTTCGTGCTCCAGTGATTGACGTGCCGATTGGGGGACAGAAGCTCAGACATCGGAAAACACTGGTGCCGACAAGACACATATTCAGCCAATCACAGAGGAGAGTGAGAAAATATTGGCGAATCAACAGAAGCCCAGATTTGTACTGAGATAAGATGCAAAAAGGCAAGATGGTCTCTTCGAAAGGCAGCAGCTAACCAGTACGATCGGCATCATGGGAAGCAAACACAGGCAGAGCCACTCTCTTGCCTCTCGTATGCGAGCGAGCGTCCTAATTCCCAGTAACTGCACTTCTCACTATCACCGAAGGCCGCCATTGTTTCAGGGTCCTTCCTACACGAGGCTGCTGAAGCTCACAACACCACACTAAGGCCCAGGTTTCAATTTCAAAAGTGTCAAATAGGATTGGCTTCCATTCAAGATGTACGAGAGGCGCCCAGCTCAGCAAACAAGTCGACGACGCGGTGTTCTTCCTTCACTGACTTGACCCGACGCACGCGGAGCAATTGATGCGAAACCAGCTTACAATACAAAGTACTTATCCTCACCAGGCGCGGCAGACGAAGTCGCGGCCCCACGACCGACGTTGTAGCCGCCGTCCAGTAAACTGCGGTTCAGTGAGCGACGGTTGGAGTTGCGGCGCGCCTCTGCCCGCGTGCTCAGCGTGTGAGTGAACTGCTGCAGCGCCAGCTTGCTGTTGCCCAGGCCGTGGGCCTCGTCCGTCGCCGTGACCTCCAACGACTGGTGTCGGCTGCGCGATGGTTCGGTCACGGTCTCGTTGTCGTTGGTCGTGTGGATCATCTCCGCGAACAGTCCGCCCTTACGAACGAGGGCGTCGTACTTGCCCTCCTCAGCCACGCGGCCCTGGTTCATCACAAGGATCTGGTCGGCGTGGAGAGTCGTGGAGAGACGGTGGGTCACAGACATGATGGTCATGTTCATTCGCTTGCTGAGACGCTCGAGCGTCGCGACGATCGACGCCTCGGTCTCCGGATCCAGGGCGCTCGTGGCTTCGTCCAGCAGCAGCAGACTCGGCTTGCGGCACAGCGCGCGAGCCAGACACAGACGCTGCATTTGACCACCACTGAGACTCGCAGTCGCGTGCTGGCCCACGATCGTGTGGAATCCGTCCGGCAGCTCCTTGATGAAAGCACACTCGGCCAGGCGAGCGGCTTCCTCGCAGTCCGCGTCGCTCGCGTCCAGGTTTCCGTAGCGGATGTTGTCGTAGATGGAGCCGTTGAGAATGCCGCCGTCCTGGAACACGACTGCGGTCTGGTTCATGAACGACGCCGAGGAGAAGTTGAGGATGTCGTGGCCATCGAGGCGGATGCAACCGCCGTCCGCCTCCTGGAATTGCATCAGACATGCCAGTAGCGTACTCTTACCACAACCTGAAGGACCGACGACGCACGTGTACGAGCCACGCGGCACGACCGCCGATAGCTCGTTGAGCACGTACTTCTCCGTATCCTTCTCGTACTTGAACACGAGCGACTCGATGCGCAGCTCCTTCTGCATCTTCGGCAGACTAGGGAGGTCTTTGTCGGCGTCGTTACTTGATGTGGTCATGCTCAAGCCGATGATCACGTCGTCCAGACGTTGCAGACTACTCGCGTTTCCGATAGCCACCCGCATGAAGCCACCGAGCGTCGTCACGGGGTTGGACACACGCTGCAACAGCGTCATGAAGCCAAAGAACTGGCCGGCCTTGATACCGTCGTTCGGGTACTCGGTCTGGTTGTAGACCTTCATGGCCAGCGCAGCCGTCATGATGGCCGTGAAGATGTACATGCCGGACTCGATGTAGATCTGGACGATGCTCGACCAGAAGTCTTTGGCGAACTGGGCCTTGCGCAGCGTCACGCCGAGCTTCTTGAAGCGCTCGAGGAGGGCGTCCTGGATCGAGTACGCACGCACGACCTTCTGGCAGCCCACAGCGTTCTGGAACTCAGCGGCGATGTAGGCGTTCTTGGAGACAAACTCCTTGGAGCGGATACCGGCGTAACCCTGCGGACCACTGGACAGCAGCACCGCCGCGAACGCGAACGCCATGACTCCCACCGGGTACTTCATGTAGAAGGCGTAACCAAAGCCAAAGGCCACGGCGATGAGCGGGTTCAGCAGGTTCCAGAACACGGCCTGCCACAGCGCGTTGACACGCGCGACATCACTCGAAAACAAGTTATTCAGGTCGCCTTCCGAGCGCGAGGCGAAGAAGCCCGTGTTCTGGTGGAGCAGCGTCGACAGCAGCTTGCTCTGGAGGTGCTGCGTGGCCTTGGCGATCATCTTGGACTGGAAGAAGCCGATGGCGACGTCGCCCACCACGAAGGGAACGATGAGACCGAGAAGCAAGGCGAGCTCGAAGTAGATCACGCTGTCAGGTTGGGGGTCCTGGCTCGTCATCAGAAGCTGGAAGGCGTCGGAGATGCGCGAGAGGAAGTAGGCCATCGCAGGGTTCACGGCCGCGTTCACGCACGCGACGATCACACACAGCGTGAGCGCGCCCATTTGGTTGGACCAGTGCGAGAACGTGCTGCGGATGACGTCTGGCACCGTGTACGCGACCTGCGACGCCGACGCGTCGATGCCGCGCAAGTGCGCGAGGAACTCGGTGGCCGACAGCGTCGGAGGACGGTAGCGCAGCGCCAGCTCGAGGAAGTTCATGAGCTCCGTACGGGTCATGTCGCCCGAGTCACGGCCACACAGGATCACCAAGTGGGTCTCCATCTTCTCGATGGCGAGCGCCGAGATGCCCGGGATGCGAGCCAGCGACGCGCGCAGCGACTCGATCGAGATGCGGATCTGGTCTCCGTTGGCGCGGAACTTGTGCAGCTTCTTGGAGAAAGTACGCGCACGCGGCTTGAGGATGAGACGCATGGCGATCATGAAGATGTAGCCGAGCGTGATGTCGAACTCGTACTGTGGGAAGTAGTAGCGTCCGCCCAGCAGCGCGCCGAGGATGAGCACGCTGAGCAGGTCGGCGATGTTGGACGGCGAGCGGAAGAGCGCCGAGCGCAGGCCGCACACGCGGATGAACATGTCCATGACGTAGCACACCATGAAGCCCGAGGAGAAGTAGCGCGAGGCCTCGGCCGTGGTCTGCTCGTAGAAGAACGGCCCGATGATCTTGCCGGCCTTGGGCGTGAAGGCCACGGCCAGGATCTGCACGAAGAAGTCGAGGAAGAGCCCGAGCGCCTCGGAGTAGTGCCACTTGCGCGAGTCGACCATGCGCAGCAGGAAGACGCGGCTGGACGTGCCGTGCGTGCTGGCGTACGCGCCGCGCGCCTTGCTCGACTTGAAGGCGCGCGGGTCGGACGCCGCGTCCAGCTGCGCGCCGCCGATCTGCACGAAGCCCTCGTGGTCCGTGGCGTCGGGCCGCTGCTTGCCCGGGCGTTGCGACATCGATGCACGTGGATGCTTGGCTTTCTCTCTCTCTACTGCACAGTCACACTGGCTGGCTTCTCGTCCCAGGGGGTCCAGACTCTGGACTCTGGACTCTGGTCCCTAGAGTAGGCGGCTGGCCAGTGACCAGGTGACTTGACTGGGGGCTGACGCCCATCCCCCGTGTTGGGTTGGGTGGGGTCCACAGAGCCAGGGCGAGGCCGAAAGCGCCAGTGCGGGGCGTCGGTTTCTGTGATTATTCCCTCAAATATGGAGTAGTTCTGTAAATATCACACATGTAGGAGTCCATTTGGATAATAATGCGATAGTGGGGTCGGCTCGGAAATGCGAGAGCGACTGACTACAATCTACGCGAGGCCACGATGCCGCTGCTTCCGCTGATCGCGCTGCCGCTGAACGACAGCCACGGCGGACCGTATATGCTGCGAATGGAGCTGCACCCGACCTCTGCGTCCATCTACGTGCGGCGCGAATCCGACAAGACGACGTGGTGCGTGAACTGAGGCCATCTCACGCGTGTCACCATCGACTGACGACGTCGTGCTCTTGCATCAGGATCTGCAAGGTGCGCTCGCTGCAGGAGATCCTGGCGCCTATGCAGCAGGCGCGGCCGCTGGACCTCATCGCCGTCGCGACGTGTCTCTACAACGGTGTCGCCTTCGACTCGAGTGCGGGGAGTGAGTTCTCCACTGTGCCGCTGGAGCTGCGTCGCCGCGAAGTCGCCTTCACGCAGCCAGAGACCTGGACCGACGGTGGCTACCGCCTGACTATGCGCGTGGCCGTGCGAAGCACGTCAATCGCAGTCGCGGCGCCTGTGGACGAGAGCCACAGAGACGTGCCCCACGCCGTCCCGGTGGTCGACGTCGCGGATGAAGACGTGGTCTTCGGCTTCAACTTCACTCCTGTCTCACTCTCGGTGGAGCGGGCAGCCAGCGACCTCATGTTGTCGGAGCAGCGCGTGGCGTGTCTGCCCATTCTGTGCTCCACGTTCGCCAACTCGTTTCTGAACTGGGACGGCAGACACGCCGACAGCAAGTTTGTCCGCGCAGCGAAGGACGGCGTCGCTGTCCTGATCGAGACAGAGATGGAGATCACGCTGGACGTCGTGCACCCCAAGACGCCGCTGCTGTACGTGTTGTCCGTGGCCTCGCGGGCTCTCAAGCCGGACTGCATCACCACGTACGTGACGTCGACTGCAGATGAGCTGCAGCACACAGTGGCTCGGTATACGACGCGGGTGCCTGCGAAGTGTATGGTGGACGTGTTGCTGCTGCCTGGCTCGTGCTGTGCTCACGAGGGATCGAAGATCACGTTGCGAGCTGTCCGGAAGAACTACTTCCCGTAATAAATCAGTTCAAGTTCCTCTCAATAGTAATAAAGTGAAATGGACATGGCTACATCTGATTTTTCAGGATACTTCTGACAATCACAACTGAAGAGATCACTTCGCACAAGCATCATGCTGCTGCCGCTGCGCGTGCTGCCGCTGAACGACAGCCATGGAGGGCCGTATATGATGCGCGTGATGATGTACACGAGCTCTGCATCTGTGTATGTGCGACGCGAGTCCGACAAGGCGACATGGTGAGCGCGCGTATGGTGTGGGCTGGCAATTCCACTCAAGGTCTCACCTGTGGCGTGTATCCAGGGTCTGCAACGTGCGCACTTTGCAGGAAATCCTGGCGCCCATGCAGCAGGCGCGTGCCGTCGATCTACTCGCCGTCGTCACGTGTCTCTATAATGGCGTGGCTTATGACTCAAGCTCGTCCAGTGAGTATGCAGCAGCCCCAGTGGAACTGGTGCGTCGCGAAGTCGCGTTCTCGCAACCAGAGACGTGGACGGATGGCGGCTACAGACTCACCATGCGCGTGGCTGTTCGAGGTGCGCTTGTATCGGCTGCGCAGGCTGTGATACCTCAAGAGAGCTTCACGGCCTCATTGAGTGACGCGAGTCTCCACGCGATCCCAGTGGCCGACGTTGCAGACGACGACATCGTGTTTGGGTTCAACTTCGCCACCACGAAGATGGACATCGAGCCACCGCCGACCGAGATCATGATGCAAGAGCGACTCACCGTGACTCTGCCTCTGGTGGGCGCGGCATTTCCGAACTCATTCCTCAATTGGGCGAAGAGCAAAGACAGGGATTTCGTGCGCACGGCAAAGGATGCACTGACTTTTCGAGTGTTCAAGGAGACCAAGATCACTCTGGAGCTAGTGCACACGAAGACGCCCGTGGCGTTCGTGTTGTGCATGGGCTCGCTCATGATCAAGCCTGACCACATCATGACCTACCAGCCTACCATCAGCAGCGACGTGCAGCATACGATCGCCCAGTTCTCTGTGCGAACAACTCTCCGAACACTTCTGCAAGTAGCACTGTTGCCAGGGTCAAGTTGTGTGTTGCCAGGTTCTAGCATCACGATCCGAGATGTTGATCGAGGCCTCGACCAGCATCGGTAACTCCAACGGGGCAGCATCGAGGAGACAAAGTGCCATAACCCGGTCACACTTTTGTCGATGGTTAACCCCTCATTCACCAAAGGTAACGAATTAATTGAGGGCCGGATTTTCATGTGCGAACTTTGACTGGCCAAATCTTAGCGACCTCGAATCCTTTTTTCACAAAAAAATCACAGGCTGGAAGAAGAAGTTTTCAGCTTGTTTAACGAACTCCTCGTGCTTTGCGATTGGACAATTCACGTGTTTTAGAGCCATTCTTGGATGTGATTTCATGAAAACCCAGAAATCAATTATAGGCCGTGGTTGTGACATCTTGCTACTACGTAGTACCACGTAGTACAGTAGTGGACAAAAATTTGTGAAATTTGACGTTGGTGGCTGTAGCTCATGATCCAGAGTACATCTGACAATTCTGAGGGCACCACTGCATTTCCCTGCTAAAATTACGGTCAGTTATCTAACCGCCGTTTCGAACAGAGCTGCGGTTGGGTAGAAATCGAATGAAATGTATTAGTTAACCAAAGTTAACCTATGCAACATGCAGACAACCATCTCGTTTACCGCCGTAAGAATGGACTCGGCGGTCCTCTCCGACGTTGCTAATACGAAATATACTCTCCTCGGTTAGTCATGAGTGCTTGGACGCGGTTTGGCATTGATTGAACCAATGTAGCGAGGTAGGCGTCGGGCATTTCATCCCATGCCTGCTGAACAGCATGTTTGAGGTCCTTGACCGCGTGGAATTGGCGTCCGTTGGCGTAGACGACGCTGGTGAGGTAGCCCCACACGTTCTCGATCGGGTTTAGGTCCGGGGAGAGGGCTGGCCATGAGAGAACATCGATGTTCTGGTCGCGCAGCCAACGTCGGGTGAGGCGGGAGGTGTGGCACGCGGCATTGTCGTGCTGAAAACTTTGGGTAGCGCGATCGAAGGATGGTTGTAAATGGCTCTGCAAGGTAGCCACGTACGCTGCGGAGTTCACTCGCCCATCCAGAAACTTCAGCGTGGTCTTCCCGGCTCCTGAGAAGCCGCCCCACACCATCACGGAGCCACCACCAGAGTGGCGACGAACCTGGACGGGTTCTGGTGCACGGACATCGACCCAGCGACGGTAGCCGTCTGGTCCGTCAAGGTTCCACTTCTTCTCGTCGCTGAAGATGACGTTCGCCCACCAGAACTCGTCCAGGCCGTCATGTTCGGCTTCCCACGCAACCCTGGCTTTCTTGTGACGCCTCAGCAGGTTGGGGCGTCGGCGGATCCGTTTGAACTTCATCCACGGTACGTCGCCGATGCAGCGGCCGACCGTACGAGCCGACACAGGCAATTGCAACGCGTCGCGGATGACCTTCGCACCGCCAGAGCCGGTGGCAGCTCGGCGCACCACCTGACGACGAGTACGTTCGGTCAACTTTCGCGGCCTTCCAGGCTTCGTAGAGAGCTGAAACTTGCCACCAGCCTTGATCACCTTGTGCACCACATCGACCGAGCGCTTGATGGTGCTGGCGATGTCCGACAGCTTCATGTTGCGCATACGCAGCGCTAGAATCGTATCCCGCTCTTTGGCGGTCAGTTCTGGGCCCCCACCCATCGCTCACGATTCAAAAATGCTGCCGGCGATAGGCACGGATTTGGGCGAACACCAACGTATTTACAACGCGCGGGAACACCCGGGAGGGCATAATGACGCCCTCGTAAAATTTGCTCATTTTCACGACCGGGTCCTCGTTGATATCCACTTTTGATACTTTTCGTTTACTGACCGCAAATCGATCCTGTTTTCTGCAAACACACCATCTATAGAGAGCTCTCGATACGGTGAATTCGTGGGTACTCTTGGAATTTCAGAAAGGTCTGTCAGTGACAAACGCCGCCCGCACATCGACATTTTCACAATTTTTTGTCCAATACTGTATTTGTAGTGTCATTGGGGAGCGTTAGTGACGGTCACATCGGAAATACAAAACCCAAGCGTATATCCGGCCCTCAATTGATTTTTTATGTGATGTCGGCGAATACGACATGCAAACTTCTCACATGTTGGAGAAGCCGACAAATAACGTTTTCTGAGTTTCCTTAACCGTTGAACCAGAAAAAACGACATACCTCATACTAGTGGTCACAGGCCCAAGTGAAACCAAGGTTTCTAGCAACATCAATCAATCATTCTGAGGCACCTTGCCTTTCAGAGAAAAAAACACACCATTCCATCATTCCATCATTCCGTCAGCGAATCTGGTAGAGAACACCGATGCCCAGTGCCCAGAGCGGAATAGCTCGCAGGCCGTAGCGGCCTCAGCACCAGAGCAACTTCCCCCCAAGCACGATCGGACCAGATCCCGTATCGAGACGCATGAGCTGCGCCTAGCCGTCTCCCACCCTGCGGGTGTGGTAATGTGGTAATTATGGGATGGCTTGGCGCAGCAAGAACATGTAGGCCGATCGTAAGCGGCTCGTACCCACACTGTTATTGCGCGGTTAAATCGCTCAGGCTCGTGTGCGCACGAGCTCCATGTGCATTCTTCAATCTCTGCATGTTTGATGGTGTGTGTTTATTGCTGTGTGATGCCTGTCTGGGTATTGGGAATTTTGCCCAAATTTTCAGATTCTGGATGGTTCTGGCTCGTGCTTGTGAATCGCCCCACAATCCACCCATCCATGAACGAAACACCATTGGTCCAAATTTCACAGTGGATGAACCGCAATTGGCCAAAATTTTGTCGTGTTGCCACTGACTACACGCAGTGCAGAGAACTCGCTTCTCACCATTAGGATCCTTGGGAAACATGGATGAAGCGGTCACTAAGCAACACGCACACCCAAACACGGTTTTCCACTGCCTGTATGGATACTATCGACCCGGGTACACGAGAGCCACTCTCGCGACAATCTACTGCAAGAGCGATCGAACCATCGGAAACTGGATTCGCGTGTATGAAGCCACCAGTATCTTTGAGCGCGCGTCCAGCGCCTCACACAGAGGGAAGTTTTCGCTCGCTCAACGTGAATGGCTACGTGATTTCTATTTCTCACGCCCACTGGCGTATCTCGACGAAGCTCAAGACGCGTTTAAGACTACGCATCGACTCTCCATCTCAAAAAGTACAGTCTGGCGCATCATTCACGAGTTTGGACTAACGTGGAAAGTGCTAGAGCGCCGGGCCATGCACATCAAGGAACGCGACGTACCTCGGCTCGTGGAAGAGCTTAGCGCGATCGACTGGTGCCACGTCAACCTCGTGTTCCTTGATGAGTTGTCGTTTGACAACAGAGGAATGGTGCGGAGGCGTGGGTACTGTCTCAAAGGAACGACTCTCGCGATACGAGGTGACTTCCAGCGAAAGCCACGGTTGTCCATTCTCGCGTTCCTTGGTGTCAATAGTGTGCTCAACTTCTTCTGCACGGACGGAACGTTCGATCGCGCCAAGTTTTTTCAAGGCTGCAAGGATTTCGCCTACTCGGAGCGCTCCAACGTACGTCAATATCCCGGACTCTGGATACTCGATGGTGCCACCATCCACTGCGATCCAGAAATCGTCTACTTCTTTCGAAGCATCGGTGTCCTGATCTTTCTTCCTGCCTATTGCCCGTTTTTTAATCCTATCGAGTATCTTTTCGATTACGTGAAAAGAGCTATCCAGCGCCAGTACGACGAGCGCAGTGGGCGCGACCTCAGTGGATTTGTTGCGCGTACACTTCAGCAATTCGAGAATTTCAACATGGCGCGCGTGTTTGAACGTTGTCGTTGGTCCGTCAGAGGGACTTTCGACCCCACTGGACCGATGTCCAGAGACGAAGGTACCAGTGGTGCTGCAGGTGCCACACGTGAAGAACATTTTGGTTTTCATGAGAGAGAGGACGTAGAAACCAACTAGAAAATATATGCTGTTGTGTGAGAGCGACTCCTACTCTTCGTGCTCGGTGTCAGGGACGTTCACAACTCGGGGAGCCTCGACTTGATCGACTGGAATCGGGCGAAGATCGCTATCGACTGCAACCAACAAAGACCGTCGCACTTCGAGCTCCCTTCCGAGACGCCGCCCAAACACTTGCCAGTGTTGTCCGAGTGCTTGCCACTGCCCCGACAGTTCTTCAAGGGCGCGTGTGCATGCACGAATGCAATCTCCAGCGACAGCATGCGACTCTCGGATTCTTGTGATGCGTACTTGCATACCGGTATCACTTGAGCTGAACAAATGCACGAGGTCTGCTGGAGGAGGCTGCGCAACCAGAGAGTCCCAAGTTGAACGATCTTGATTACGGACAATGGATTTTGCCCACGGACGCCATCCCATCCCGGACGCGTGGAGTGTTGACTGCCATCGCGTCAGCAACATCTCTTCGACTTCGCGATTAACGCGCTCAGATGCAGCTCCCAAGCGATCGGTCTCTGTTGGTGCAATGCACGCCGCGTGGAACACGTTGTAGTTGGCGCTCTTCGTGATCGCCGTGCCGTAGACGTAGATGATAAACTGGACATGGCTCTCCTTGACGCCGTGCATCCATCGATTTCACTCTGCCTCTGTTCGTGTGATGGATTGGATGTGGTTCTTGTACTTGAAGTGCATCAGCCGTGGCCAGCCGCTCATCTGACGCGGATGCATAACCCATTCACCGTCGACTTTCTCCGCTCGGCCCTTGTTAAACGAGTTGAACTTGTCCCACAGCTTCTGGATGATGTCCGAGAATGGGCGGCCACTCACAGCAAAGCGCTCCATGTTGTCGCCGGATCTATCGCGCTGGCTGAATGTGATCTTCACCACTGGATCGACAAGGAGTTTGTACAGGCCTGGCTGAGTGGGAGGTTGCTCTGAAGCCCACGCTGGCTGGGATGCTTCCGCTGGCTGCGCGTCTTGTGTTGGCCTCGATCCTTGTTGTCGAGTTCGGGGCGACGAGTCGATCGGCGATGCGTGGGTGGGCGTTCGATTACGCGCTGGGTAAGGAGACGTGCGAGTCCGCGCGCGCTGCACAGGCTCCGGGGTGCGCAGTAAATCCGCTTGGAGGCCACGACGCGGTGACACGGTGACAATGGCGCGTTGCGGTGGTGTGGGCACAGAAGGCTGCTCGCCCACTGGTTGTTGTTCACGCTGGGTGGGCTGTGCCGACTCACTCGGTGGCTGCGTCAAGCTGAGGCTCAGTGTTAACCGAGCTTTTTGTGTGCCATGCCACGACACGACGACAACACGATGTGCCATGTGGCACAGTTCCGGTTAGAACCACATTCGTGCTCTCACGCCATGCCACGGAAAGAAATCCGGAGAACCGGTTAAGAACAGGTATTGAAGTGTGACGCGCGAAAATGGAGGGGCATATCCTCTGGAGAAGTCAGAGAAGTCGTCAAAGGGAAGCGAAAATGGAGTCGCCGGCAACTCCACGCCAGCGCTTCTTCGTGGAGGCCGCAGACAGCTCCACCAAGGCCACCTCAAGTGCCAAATACGCAGCGCCGATGGGCACATCACAGAGTATCCGGACGATCGTTCTGTCACCGCCCCTGACACCGGCACGCTTTGGGATTCCGATCCTCCGACCGGCGGTCATCACGCCATCTCAAGCTCCAAGCAACATCGCCTCGAACGCCGTCATGTCATCTGTCACTGGTGGGTCTGGATGGCCAACTCCTGCGCTCTCTTCAGGTCACGAGGCCGCCATGGCACCTTCAAGCAACCCGTTCACCAGCTCTCTGGCTCCAGAGGACCCATTCTACGCAGTGTGGGCAGTGAAAGATCCTGGAACGATCGCTCCGCCGACCGCGAACGATTTGCGCAAGCGGACGGTCCACCAGTTGCGCAAGCAGTGCGCCGAGTATGGCGTCACCATCAAGCGCACGGGCCCAGATCGCAAAAAAATGCCCGAAGGGGAGGCGCAAGCCATTGCACAGGACAAATACTTGCGAGCCAAGCGTACTGTCGTCAGCGGCGTTGACACCGAGAGCGCGCAGCCAACTGCATCGTCACGCAACTGCCCCATTCGCCTCATGAATGTGATATTCTCCGACAAGTTTGCTGCACGGCTGACGGCAACCGGTGCTCGTGCAACGAGAGAAGAGCTTGACACAGGAACTATCAACAACCAGTCGTCGTTCTGGACCGCCGTGACCGTGGATTTCAACACCAACACAACCGACTACAATGACATCATCCTCCCAGAGCACACCATGTTCCGATCGATCGATCCTTCGGCGATCGTCCAGTGTGACACGGACCAGCTCGTTGCAATCTGGAAGCGAGTTGTCGGCAAGTACAAGAAGGCTGACGGCAATTTCACGCGGTCAGGCACGCATGAGAGCGAGTTCTTTCAGGGAGCAATCGATGTCGCGTACACGCGTGCTTGGCTGAACGTGAAGCCGAATATGATTGGGTTCATCAACGGTGGCCTACGTCCCGAGATGCAACGAGACTCGATTCGACGCCAAGAATCGACGAACGGTGGCAAGAACAAACGCAAGGGCGCGCCGTCGAGCCAGAAGCCACAGCCAAAGAAATGGCAAGAAGAAGTAGCAAGCTCCGTTTCGAGAATGGCTGAGTTTATCATCCAGCAGCAACAGCAGCAATTACCTCCGCCCAACAGCACGAGCACGGCAGCCTCCACAGCCGACGCTGTCCTTGAGCGCCTCACGCGATACCACAAGCTGATTCACGTGGCGACGACGAGACTGCGGAAGCTGCAAGCTGAAGGGGAAGCGGAAGCGGATGAGTCCCTGGAGAGAAGCTTGGCCAAGTATAAGGCTCGCGTGGAGGCGTTAGAGGCGGAGCTAGATGAGATTTGATTGTGCTTGAAGCACACACGTTGCGTATGGAGCATGAAAGAGCTCATTTTGGTTTTTTTGTTAGGTTCTAGACTCACGTCACGCATACACACACTAAAAGAAAACACACCACCTAGACGTCGGCTTGCTGCTGTTCGTGTTGTTGACGCTGAATGTTGTATTGTGGGCGCAGAATAGTGTGTCGTTCTAGGCGCTCGGCAACAGCTTCACGAACCCACAGGGAGCTTGATGGTATTTCAGCTTGGATATCCGCGATCATGTACAGTGAGCGGTACTGGGACGCATCTCGTGGAGCCACCGAGCGGTTTTGAAGACCCACTGCGGACTGGTGTGCATGGATTGGCGGAAGCCCTTCGTTCATATCTTGATCGCGCTCGACTGTGTAGCTTGGGTCTTCGAGCATGCGCTGGTCAATGCAGTAGTTATAGAGGATGAATCCGGCCTCGATCACACGCGGGACTTTCTCCAGCGATACCTCGAGTGGAGTAAAGACTCTCCACTTCTTCACAAGAAGTCCGAAAGCCATCACGATGCGAATACGAAGCTGGCTTGTATGAAGTTGTACGAGTCATGAAATGGCGTCGTGATCCTTGGTCGAGGAAATGGCGTGAGTAAGTTGTTGTCATTGGAGTAGGCATTGTCTCCCACCAGGTAGAGCCCTGGTGGAAATCGATCAGCAGCACTGCTCAATCCCCGCCGTAGATATGCGAGCGCGTCACCAGTCCCACCAGCAGACTCGCACGAGATCGCTGTAAAGCGTGAGAGGTGGTCGCAGCAGATCCGGTCGGTGCGTGCGTTTGTCGAAGAACTAGTCCAAGAAGACTGGGAAGACCTCGCTTACCGGCTCACGTTCGCGTTGAACGCCACCAAAATCTTCACTCGATGACACATAGGCGGGCTGGCACTATGGGTGACTGTGAGTCCGAACGGCCACTGCACTTGTCACCAGAAACTTCACTCGATGGCGCCTGGGCGCTCTGGCACTGTGGGCGACTCCTCTCGTCGCGTGTGAGCCCAAACGACCACTGCACTTGCAACCAGAAACTTCACTCGATGTGTGCCTGTGGCTCGACTGTTTCTGTTGTTTGCCCTTCCCTGTCCCTGGAAGCAATACCTAGCGCGACAATGATCTCCATTCCCTGGCCCACCCAGACGAACAGTGCCGGATTCCTACATCGAATGCGCGCCATCGTCTTGTTCACTTTGTCTTCATCCAGACCCCAGTAGTGCCTCGTACTCCAGTCGCGTAGAGTCACGCAGGTCGTTGGCTCTGCGGCGGCGGTGGATCGAACGACGCGCGAGTTTAATGGGTACATTGGCCACCAAAGTGGTTGCGTAGGCCTTCAAATTGGTCAGGAGGCCTTCCCAACGGGTCCAGAGGCCACCATTGTGGGTCGTAGGCTACCAAAACGACTGCACCAGTCTCAGGGGACGACGACGTCGACGGAGAGGGTGAGGATGAAGTTTATACGCCAGCGCCAAGTGAGACGTCAGCACCAAGTACGACTCCTGCTCCAGACGCAGATGACAAGACGGCACCAAGTGTAACCATAGCGCCAGTGTCGGATGACAAGACCGCGACACCCATACCAAGTGAGACGGTTGCACCAGTGTCGGATGATAAGACCAAGACACCTCCAGCGACTTCCACAGACGGGCCGGAATCACAAGCCCCTGCGGGTACCATAACTCCAGCCGATCCGGATCCGACTCACAACCCCGTGAAAACTTCCACGCCGACAACTGTGCCCGAGCCAACATTAACCAAGCCATCCGACTTGGGTACGGCAGATTGCGTTGTTCAGTGCTGGCTTGAATTCTGTATAAGGAATTGAACACGAGAGTAGGCGGACTTGCGGGAATAGGCGAGAATACACGTCAACTTCGATCGTCGGATTCAAGTCGGAGTTGATGGCGCCCCTGGAATATCTTCGATGACGGTTTGACCTTGCCGTTTTCATTGAAGACACGACGCGGAAGGTTGAACTCGTGGTACTTTCGCCAGCACGGCCAGTCCGATTGAGGACAAACAACACCTCCCAACGTCTCGTCGAGTGGATACGTCCTTGTACAGAGACGAACGTTATGCTGCACTGTCACGAACCGACTGAAAATTCATCGGCGAGGCGTAGATCGCTTGAACTCCAGTACGTGTCGAAACAAAACACTTCTTTAATTGGCTCTCAGACGCGGAGTTCTTCTCTTGGCGCGCCTGGAGGACTGCTTGGATAGGATATCACGGACTCGTTGAATTGAGGACCCAAAGTCCAACACGTCGATTCACCTGGGCCTCACATACTCCCGGGACCGACACACAAGGCGATACAAACGCCTCTCTTATGCGCGCAACGCTGACCTCGCGTCCACTTCTGGCTCAGAAAACACCTGACTGGGTGGTCAATTACACGGAGACGTTACTTGCTGGCGGTTACGTGTGTCACTGGTGGTCAAATCACTTGGTGATGTCATCTTCGCTGGACGGTCCCTGATGTTGCTTGATGTTCAAAGTTCTCGTGGCGTTCTTCTCAAAAGGGGGAAAACTTGTACTGACTCTCTGGGACATGCGGCGGAGAAAACTCCCCCCGCAGCCCGGGTTATTGGGTGGTCGAACCACTCACGACCCTCAATTGAGGCCCCCTACACTACTCCTACTGTTTTCTGTTATCTGTTTGTTTCCCTACTGAAGAATGCTAACTGAGTGGTCAAGTAGACTACAGTCTCTGCCTAACTGAGTGGTCAACTTCCCCACCCATGCACTCCCAACACACAAGAAGTCTCGCGGAAATCACACCACTTCACCACAGCACGCAGTAGAGAGACAGCATTGCTCACGGCCTCCCTTCGAAAGCACACACCTTGCATCCTCGCTTTCCACGTGTTGCACACGAATTCACAAGCAGAAATAGGAAAAGGTGGCGGTGTCTTTGGTGACTGTTGATTTTCTTTTGTCAGCAAAGAGCATCCCCTCGTCTTCCACAGTGTCCTTCCTCTTGCCTATTTTGAGCTCCGATACCAACTCGATCATGAACTGACGATGCTCGTCTCTGTGTGGCCTGGAGTCCGCTATGGAGTCGTCCACCGGTGGGTTTCCGACCAAGGGAACCATTTCAAGAAGGCAGTCACTGAGGAGCTACGCAAGATCATCGGCTGCCAACACCACTTTGTCACGACCTACAGCCTGTGGGCCAACGGTACGGTCGAAGTGGTGAACCGGATGCTTGCAGTGAACCGGATGCTTACTGCTCGAGTCGCTGCTGAGCGAGCTCAGGCTCACTCCAGGGCAATCGTCGCTGGTTCTGCCGCGCACACAGGTAGGTCTCAACGCGCGACCAGCCAACCGCTTTGAAGGGGTAGCCCCCGTGACAGCGTTCACGAAGCTGCCAGTGACGATGCCACTGACCGCACTGTTCCACCCGAAGACGCACGGGCACGTGACTATCGATTGGGCCCACGAGAGACAACGTGAGCACATGAACCAGTTGGCGGTAGACCGGTCTACCATTCGTAGACTGTTCTCAAAAATCATACTGGTATATTATCATATTTTGTTGTGTTGGAAGGCCGAGTGTCGAAAGCACAGGGAGTGCAAACACTAGTGTCGAACTCGAACAAGTAGTTCGAAATGTACCCTTGCGGTGGAGGGATGAAATGCTTGGAGAGCAACAACTCCCAGCCAGTAACGAATGACCGTGTGGGATCGGTGTGGTCTTGAATGACCCCGTTGACGATGTTCACTGGCTGACTGCCTCGACCAAATCCTTTGGCGTGTAGTTGTTTTGTCCGCCGGCACCACGCCACAACACGCTCGGCGATACTATGCGGGTGTCCTGGGAGAAGGAAGCAAATCACATCTTTTTGTAGCGGAAAACCACAGACAAAATTGCGAAAACATTAGGACGACCTTGCACTCTTCGAGTCCCAGAATAAATTAAATAATTCGAAAAACCGGGAAACGTTTTTCGGTAAACCGGTCTACTGCCAACCGTTTCACATCGAGAACGGGACCGCAGCATTGGAGCAGATACACCAGGAGTGTGCCTACGAGTCTGAGCGCCTCCGTCAAGCCGCACGCGATCGGCATGAGAACAAGCAAGGCGTCACCATGCCTCAGTTCCGTGAGGGTGACCTTTTTCTCCTGGGCCAAGTGGTGACCCACGCAAACAAACTCGCGCGGCAGTGGCTCAGCCCGCGTCAGATCATCCGTGTGATCCACGACCACACGTTCAAAGTGCAGAACCTGCGTGGGCCGTTCCAGACCAGCCGGCAGAAGGAGCCCGCGGGAAATCAGGATGTATCGAGAACTTGAGTTGAATCAGACGGCCGAGTTTGCAATAGGCTCCCTAGGAGATACGGTAGTAAGAAGGAAGGAAGGCCGCTAAGAGGCCTAAATGGATGTCAGTTTAAAACATGAGACTATGCAGGGACGTCCTGTGGGGCCGGCTGGTGAGGAGCAGGAGCACCCCCCCCCTCCACTGGGGTGGCTGGAATCGGGTCCCTGAGATGCCGTTGCCGCCCAACGTTGCGCTACGCCGCCCTGATTGACCATCAGGAGGTAGTAGAGCGGCTCAGCGCGACGCCGGCGCGACCGCAAGGAAGGGGGGCTCAAAGCGCGAGGCGACTTGGAGAGCTTGTGCCGTGAGGCGGTATGAATGATAATGAGCGTGTGACAACAAGCAATGCCTCCTTTGACTTTGTCTGAGTAAAGGCAGGAGATTGATGGGTGCGTGTTTCGCATAATAATGCGGCCTTCTGTTTTTCAGATAGCGGGAGGATGGAACACAGAAAGTGAAGTCATCGATTCCTCCCAATCACAGTCTGTCGACCTCACTCCCTAAAAGTTGGGCTTGCAACGTCAGAACTCACATGGGACACGGCTGCTGCAACCTCGGAGACTACGAGTCGTAGTACGTCGCACGTATCAACACAGCCATCTCGCCATTTCGGACTGCCAGTTCAAGTACAACCATCT
>JAADVL010000534.1:0-22336 GCA_023334995.1 Pythium sukuiense | reverse complement strand
GCTGCGGCGGACAAGTCGTCCGCTACGGTGGAGACCCCTGCGCCAACCACCAAGGCTCCTGCTGCCACGACGGCGGCTCCAAAGTCGGCTGCGGCGGGCGTGTCGGCCACGGTGGGCGCTGCCGTCGCTGTTGCGTTCTCGATTGCTGCGCTTGTCCTCTAAGTTGTTTCTCATCTGAGTGTGTGGGCATGGCACACGAGCAGGCGTTAGAGTCATTCACATCAAGCAGGATGGGTGAAAGTTGGCTATGCTCGTGAATACATTTTCATGTTGATATTTCGATGGCTTGTGTTTCTCTGTTTTATGCAGGCAACCAAACTACGCCGTATCATTCAGCCTCGAATATCGATCCCACCGCTCGCCAGGGCGAAGTCTGCTTGTATCCAGATAAGGCACTATTGTGCCATCACCCAACGACGGAGCCTTGGAATGTTCCGCATGAAGATGGCACTGGGATGGTACTCTCGTAGCGATCTTCAATGTTGGACACTGGTTAAAGTCACTGGGTTCAACACGCTTCCTCCCCGCCGCAATCTCCATGTTTACTGGTGTAGCATTGGATATCCGTACTCCCCTGTCCACGGAAACGCCATACTACCGGTATCTCCACCAAACGCGTACTGACTCACACATGCGTCATAAGTTCTGTATCACAGCACGGATTGAATGGATTGAGAACTTGGCGACATGGCTTCAAAGCACCACACGATGGAAGCCCACATTCGTGGATGAATTTTTTCGACGAAACCAGGTATCCAGTACTCAATCCTCAGAAATCCTCAGGGTGCAACCATTCTCTATGCCTTCGAGTCCAACGCAGCAACTGCACCGACCACCCACTACTGTACGTACAATACGAGTAAGGATAACGTCTTTCGTGTGCTTCCACGAGTTGTAGAGCCACACACGAGCTGAGAACGTAGCAGCCGACAAATCCGCGGTCTTGACCAACATTGTGACCTCGTGTCATTCGATTTCGAATGTACAGTATCGGTCTTTCGATTGGTTAAAAAAAGTGTAATGCACTATGATTGGTTAAAAAGCTGTGAGAACGGAAGCCGCAGCTGAGACCAATTGCGACACGGCCTTCGTGCGAAAGGATCAGCGGCTGTAGTGGCCACTAGCTCCAGTCATGGTGACCCCCAAGCACGGCACTGGCAGACAAATGTCCAACGCAGCCTCCGTGTCCTACACTGTATTGCTACCATTGGAGCCCCCACCTAACACCACTGCTCTGCTTCTGATCATTCTCCAATCTGTCTTACCAGTGCCAAGCCACCTCCACTCCACCACCGATCCCACCATGAAGTTCTCGACCATCGCCATCGCTCTTGCCTCTACGCTTGCTGCCGTTTCGGGCGAGACGTGCGAAACCACCACGCTCGCGACCTCGCTCGCATCGATCATCACCCCTGCGTACGCCTGCCAAACCGCCACAGGGTACACACTCGTGCCTCCAAGCGCCTTGCCGACGTCCGCGCAGATCCAAGCCATTTGCAGCGACTGCCAGGACTTGATCACGGCGGCCAAGAACATCACGTTCCCTACCTGTACGCTCACGATCGACGGAACGACCGTTGCTCTGGACACTCTGTTCAACGAGATCGTGGGCCAGTGCGGCTCCAGCTCGTCCTCCTCCAGCTCTGCGGGCGAGACAGTTGGTACTATCACTACGACGGCTCCCACCACTGGCTCGACAGCGAATGAGAGCACGACGACGTCGTCGAGCTCGGACTCGGCCACGATCCAGACGCCATCGCCAACCACCACCTCGGGAACGCCCACCACTTCCTCGCCGTCGACCACCTCCTCGCCTTCAACCTCGACTTCGGCTGCCGTCTCCACTACTCTCGGGGTCGCCGTGTCCACGATCGCTGCCGTCGTGGCTGCTTGGGCCCTCTAGAGAGCCCCAGAGAAGCCTAGGGCCCCTCCCAACTGCATTTCTGATGAATAAAACGAAGCTGAAAGTGCCAAACACGGGCTAATTCCGATATAAGCCGTCCTTCTGCCCTAGTTGTGGCCGTCTGTGTTGTAACGATGTTTCTCCGCCCCGAGACTTGTTCCACTTTGAAGTTGGCATGTCACAGAAGCGAGGTTTTCGCACATTGTCCACCCCAAAGACGTAGTGTGCACCACACTAATTGGCACAAATAGAACGCTCCCAAAGAGACGAAGAGCTCACTTGGGCGAGAGAGAACAAGTGAAGTCGCCGAGAAGCACCGGAGTGAAAATGGAGGGCGACTACAGCAACGTGGATCTGAGCAACGCCGACTACGAGGGCGAGCTGACCAAGCGCAGCGTGTGGCTGAAGGAGTGGCGGCGGCGCTACTTCGTGCTCAAGGGCAACAAGCTTTACTTCTGCCGCGCGCAGCACGAGCCGGCCCACGGTCTCATCGACCTGGCTGACTGCCTCACGGTCAAGAGCGCCGAAGACAAGACGAACCGCCGCTTCTGCTTCGAAGTGGCCACGCCCGACAGCACGTACTACATGTTCGCCGACACGGAGAAGCAGAAGGACGAGTGGATCGGCGCCATCGGTCGCGCCATCGTCAAGTTCTCCAGTTCCTTCACGGGCGACCAGGACGACGAGATCGACGACTAGCTCACGACGACCACAACCACGACACACGCACGCACGCATGCAGGCAGCTGTCTGCGTGTCTGCGTGCTACATGAGGCGTACTCGGAGGACGTAGTCGGACAGTGCAGTTTTGACGCCAGTGCATCGATCGGTGTTGGACATGTTGCATATCAACCCTCTCTTTCCTTTTTTCGTCTTCCTCCACAAAAGTATGCATCCACAAGACTTGATAAACGTGAAATTTGAGAAAGCCATGAAGTCCAATGCACACACACCAATCCTAAGCCACCACGAGGCTGGCTCCTACTTCTCCGACAGTGCCTTGAAGAGACTAGGCACGACCTCCATCCTCCATGGGCCGGGGCCGGGCAGCACCTCGCCGTCGATGTTCATGCCGTTGGCGGCCTGGTCAGCGTCCTGCTCGATGACTACGGCCTTGACCTTGATGTACGAGATGAGGTCGCTCTCAAACTCCTTGCCTAGCAGATACTGGATGCCGAAGTAGAACATACGCAGAAAGTTGGCCTTCCGGGAGATGATCAGGTCCAGATTTCCGTCCGACGGGTGAGCGAACACGCCGTCCGGGGCGGCGTTCACGACGCCCACGACGAAGTACTGGCCCTTCTCCTCTACCCACACATTGTCTGGGTACCGCTTGTGGCTCGCCGGGCTTCGCACAGCCCCACCGAAGCCGCCCCACGACTTGCGAGGCAGCGACGTTTGGTGCGAGAACGAGTGTGGGCCTTGCTGCGAGAACGACTGCGTCGGGTTGTTCTCCAGCATGCTATCATACACATTGCCTTCTTCCATCTCGAACTGGTCGAGCGCGCCTTCGTCGCGGATGTCGAAGTACTTGCGCAGCTTTGGCTGCGGGTCCGTCGGCACGTATCGCACACGTCCAGTGTGGCGCTTGGGCGCGAGAATCGTACGCTTGAGCTTGAGGTACGCGTATCGGAACGTACCCATCCATCGAAACTTCTCCGACTCGGCTGCGATATCGCCAGCGATACCCCAGCCGACACCACAGTAGCTGTAGTGGACCTTGTTGGGTTCGTGTTCGGCCACGGCCGTGATGACGTCAAGTGGCCGCATCTTGCGCTTGATGATGCAATACACGGCCGACTCGATCGTCGGGATACCGACGCCGGCACCAAAGGCATTCTGGGTGCCCGCCGAGATGAGCGAGATGGGCGTCGTGGCCACGATCTCACGCCACTCGTGTTCCGGACGCGATAGAAGTCCGTTCATAAACTCACACAGCGTGCCGTCGCCGCCGATGAACACGAGCGACTCGAAGCCATCGTCGGCTGAGAATTTGCGGCCCATTTCGATGGCGTGGCCGCTGTGGGTCGTCTCCTCGACGACGCAATCAAAGTTCCCCCAGTCAAAGAAGTGCTTAACCTGCTCGTTGTAGATCCGCGTGGCGCGACGCTTGCCCGAGTGCGGGTTCACCACGATCTTGATCTTGCGCTTCTCAGCGATCGGCGGCGCGCGCGCCTGCCAGCGGACGAGCTCCTGGATGGTGTGGATCCACTTTTCGGCGATGTCACCGTTGTCACAAGTAAAGTCCACAAACTTGTGCTTGCGCTTGAGCGCCTTCTCGTTGTTGCCGCGGCCTTTCTTGAAGTAGTGCACGCGGAAGCTCGGAGAGCTCGTGGCCGCGGCCTTGGCTTCCTTGCGGCCGTACGTTGGCAGTGGGTGAGCAGCGACGATGTCGTCCGTTTCGATGCGGCCGACCACGCGCGTGGCGCTGCGCTTCCACTCCATGACCTCGCGGTCCATCGTGAGCTGGCACGCCTTGTTCTTGAACCTGACACTGGCCGTGGCCTCGTAGTCCAGCGGCGCTTCACGACGCGAGTAGGCCTATCATCACCAAATCCAATCAGCATCTCTCCAAACACCAATCCAGAAGCAGTAGTAGGACATACGTGAACGCGGCGCACGCTCTCTCGCAGGTTGCTGTCGTGTGGGTTGTCGAACGTCACATCTCCGACCGAGACCTTACGGTGGGACAGTGCCTGGCGAGCCAGCTCTTGCGCAGCATCACGCGAGATGCTGCGCTGGCTCACGAACGTGAGACTCGTCTTGGACAGATCGCCGAGGCGGCTCAGGCGTCCGCCGGGCGACGACGCGGCATAGCGGCGTTCATTCGCATTGAAAAAGCGCGGGTTCGCCGAGTCGTCGTGGCTGTGGCGGCCGTGGCCTCCAGGCGCCGAGGACGGCGACGCAACCTCCAATTCCCTGCGCTCAAAGTCCTGCGGCTCCATACTCGACACGTCCACGAAGCCTCGCGGCGCGGGCACGCCGCTGCTCTCGGGTGACTTGGGCGTGAGCTCCGACGACTGCGCCTGCAGCATAGCGAAGTGCACGTGGTCGTGGGCGATGGAGCCGTGCCTGGGGCTCTGCACGCTCCAGGCGGCGTCATTCGCGAAGTCCTGAGGCGGCGAGCCGGCGCTTCCGAGGCTCGTCTGGTGGCCGTAGGACGCGTAGTTGGACGCCGAGACCTCACCCGCCTCGCGGGGCGTGGTCACCGAGCGTGCGTCTTCGTCTTTGCTGCCCATATTCGCCTCCGACTCGTGCTACGGGGCTGGCGGCGGATGAGCTTCTGGCCGCGAGCAACTCTTTCTTGGGTGGGGTGATCGTTTCGAGACACCAGAGAACGGGACGGTCAGCGTTTTAGCATGGGTGCTGAACGGAACCCGAATACAAGACCTGCACTATCAGTATTTGGACCAATCACAAGCTGTTCAAAATTGGATTTCAGATTTCAGATAATCGGATTATGACCGTAGGGCTGTCACATGCGTGATGATGGTGGAAATAACGCAACAATCAGTGGCCACTTTTTTAGTCGGCAACTCACCTACCCTTCCATGACTTGAAATTTGTAATGAGCATCCTCACACTTCAGGGTGTTTAGGGGAGCGGTGCATAATAGCCAGCATAATCACCGTCTACAGGTGTGATTACCCGAAGTTAGTGGGTGCTGAAAGAGAAGATTAGCCGCCCCTCCGCGTGTTTTAGCCCCGTGTCGCAACCCGGTTTACCCTTTCAAATGTTGACTCTGCCCTATTTATGCTATATCAGTACACATGTAGCCCACACTACCGTACCGGTATTCGAATTTTGAAGGATGATGCCAATGGTGATGCTTGATGGTGACGCCCCATGGCGCGCAATCTCCACGCTGCCGGTGCCTATGGTGGTGGAAGTCAATTGGGATCTATCTTGCCGTTTGTCTCTGGCATCATGAGCCGTGCAGCGACTTGCTGGTGTCGGGCCGTTCTGGGTCCTGGTCTCACTTCATGCCGCGTCGCTGCTGCTGGAGATAGAAACGAACTGGAAGGAAGATCACGTTTGCTGATGCCACGCCAACGCCTCACGCCTTCACATTGTGAGGCTCGCAGGTCGCTTAACGGTAGGAGTGCGAAGAGCTGCTATCAAGCATGCCTGCTTGCCAAGCAGTGCTTGCCTTCATATGGATATCCGCGCTCTTGGCTCAAAAACTGTCACCATTCCACTCCAAACTCCTCGGAGCTTCGGGGTTTACTGTACACGGGAATGTTGCAAGCGTCTTCCTCGAAGGGCTTGCAAACCCGTCGGTCACAGAAGCGACAGTGGAATAGAGCAGGAGGAAGGCGGCGATGCAAGAAGCCGACTAAATATGTAGACCTCCGTGACGGACTGTGTGCACTGTGCACACAGTAGACACTCTCAGTCATATCGAAGAAAGCGAACTTGACGGACGCCACGGCAAAGGAAAAGGATAGAGCACAGCACTGGCCAAGGCTGCGAATAATGCCATGATCCCCATCTTGATCATAAACAGGCTCACCTCCGACGCCGAAGAGAGTAGCCACATCACCAGCGAACATACATCCGAAAGAGACGGCCTTCGAAGTCCAGTCGATACGATGGGGAAGTCGAGGGACCGATTGAGTGCCTGATTTTCACGCGTATTCGCGATGAACGCAGCCTTGACGAGGAAGGCCCGTGGTAATTCGATGCAGGATCATTGCCATGCAGAATGCCCAGCTTACAGACACCACGCCGTACCGAGAGCCGAAACTAGGCGTGGGGACTATCTGATACTTTCTCGCAGTTTGTCAAATTTTTACTTCCAAAATGCAGCTTGATGCAACTAAATCAGTATCCACTTGATTAACTTTTGAGTGAACCAAAACCCTCGCAGTGTAGGGCTCAGATAAATCGCGAAAATGGTCATCATGACGCGCGTGTTGCGTCGCGCTGGCGCGTTCCCCACGGCCTTGCAGCAACCAGCACTGCGTCATGCTCCCGTACTGGCCTCCGTGCAACCTCAACGGCGCAGCATCAGCTCGAATTCGTCGCCCGACCAGCCCGGCGGCGGCATCTCGCACTGGAGTTCCTTCGGATACCCGTACATGATCACGCGCTGCGTGGGCATCGCGTCGCGCGTGATGGGCCGCTGGTCGCAGTTCATCGACTACTACGAGAACAGCGCGTTTTCACGCAGCTCCTCCGACGAGGCGCGCAGCCGCATGTTCGTACTGACGTGCATGCCGCGAGCCACGACTGTGGATCTGTTCGAGTTTATGGCTGGTGCCACTCACGCTGTGCGCATGGTGTACGGCGAGCTGTACGCAGAGCAGTCTCGCTACCCGGATATCAATGTGGATAAGCTGCAGGAGATTACGAACGATGGCGTGGTGTCGGTGTTCACCCGCAAGCAGCTCCGCCAGACGCAGCAACTGGCGGTGCAGGCCGAGCCGCGCCGCACCAAGCTCGTGCTCGAGAAGCTGGACATCCGTGAGGCGGGGCTCGTGTCCGTCGACTACCAGATGCACGCGCTGTCGGAAGAGGAGGCAAAGGAAAGAGGGTACATGGAGGAAGAGTGGCTGCGCATGGAGGTTGCGTACGATGTTGTCGAGCACGTGCGTGTGTGCGGCGCTGATGACACTGTGGCGATCGACGACCACAAGACGTTCGAGACAACGTTCACGTGGACATTTGAGTCGCCAGTGAGCGACCCAGAGCTCGTGGACTGGAAGATCACCAGGGCCAGTGAGTTTGTGGACAGACCGGCGATCGTCAAGGCGACGGCGCGTCGGCCAGTGGGGTGAAGCGGTCTCGGAGCTGACGCCAAAGTTAAACACACGAATATAGACAAGCAGCTACAGCGGCACCTTACGTCAAAAAGTTCCTAAAACTGAAGAGCGCTACTGCTGCTATTACAACAGTACTGTTTTCACGATACTTCTGCCTTGTCTTCGCTCTGCGACGATTCTGTCTCGTTCAGAAACGACTCGGAGATGACGGTCTCACCCAGACCCCGCTCTGCCATGACCGCTGCGACTCGCCAGTCGATCTCGTCTTGCGAAGTCACGTGCGAGATCAACGCCGCCTGGTAGTACCACTTGCTGTCGACGACGCGCACCTTGTTCTGGTCGAAGAACGTCTGCCTCGTGCGCTCCGTCGTGATCAAGCCGACGTTCAGTTGCATGCGTTCGATGGTCGCGTCGTCGCTCCACTTGCGCTGCATCATCACTTGCTGTGCGAGCTTCTCATCCTCCTCGAGCTCCTGCTCCGACACGCGGTCGTACCGAGCCATTGTCAACACTACACGCTCAATATCCACGCTCTCAATCTCAAACACGCGCTTGCGGTGCCACGAGTGGCGCACGTTTTCCTCCAGCGACGCCAAGCAGCGTGGGGTACACCATTCCCTCAGGAGCTGCGCGTTCTCCGACTCGGGAAGCTCTTCGCCCTTCTCACCAGCCACAGCGTAGCGCGTGAAGTCTTCAGAGCTGGTCGCTTGAAGAACACTCGCCACAGCGAGCTTGGCTCCATCCAGAAACTCATGCACGTCCAGGGCCGTCGTCCTGGGCAGCTGCGTGACGCCGAAGGTGAGCCAGCTCTTGACGCCCGACATATCCGGCGAAAACAATCCGTCTTCCTTGTACTTTTCGTACGTGCCGCGACGCTGCACCATGCGCTTGAAGTAATCCCATGCTCCAATGGGAGGCAGTGGCTCGCGTGGGGACGAGGAGGGGGACGAAGAAGATGTCGAGTCGTCTTCAGAGGGAGCCGTTGAGAAAGTACGCCACTGCGCCGCCTAAAGGAGAGATCCAGTCAGAATATAAATTTCATAGGCATATAGCAGGTTCATACACGCACCACTCGAGGCGTCTGCATGGCATGTCGGCGCAGCGTGGAGCCGCAGCGCGCGCGCGTCGCCACTGCTAGCCTCATGATCCTTGAAGAGCTCAACTGACGTGACACCCATACTAGGATACTAGGATAGTACAGTACTTCCTCTGTTCCATGATGAAATTGATCTGTTTATGCAGGTAATATGTGACGTGATCTGCTTACACACGTCGCGGATTTTAAAGTAGGCGTTTAGAAGCATCCACCTGAGCTTTTCGATGGGTGGAGACCCATTTTTCGGATGGCCGGCAGAATGAAGCGCGAGAAGGCGCCGCCGATGTACGACGGAGACCGATGAAGAGACGATCAGTGTCCATACCGGAAGCGTACGCGTGCGTAGACGGTGGTGGAGGGCGGTTGAGCCAGATCCAAGAGCTCACGCCGTCTGAACGCGCTTATGCTGCAGTGGCGAATATCGAGAAACAGAAGATCGCACTGGAAAAGCGCCGTGCCACGATTGCTCGCAAGAAACTGGAGAAGCAGCAAGAGGAAGAGGAACAGAAGCGGCAGCTGGACGAGCTTGGTGAGGCCGTGGGTGCCAACGAACTGGCGGAGCTCGTGCGGACCGGAAGGAAATGGAGCAAGCGCTACGGAATATTCTCAGAGACCACCGATCGATCCTGCGGCGCCGTGCAGTGAACGATCTGGACGGGCCGTACCGGGAGACTTATGAGTTGGAGCTGCTGCAAGAACAAGCTAAGCTGCACATGCAGGCAGTCACGCTGCGACTGGAGAACGAGGTTTTGTACGATGATGTCTGTCGAGAGCTGGAGGTTGTGGATGGAGCTGTTCGATATGGCGAGCGCGACTTCGAGCAAGGCGAGAACGACATGGATAAACCGACAGCAAAGCAGCAGAAGAAGGCAAAGGAGGCGCTTCGAATGATGGAGAGTGGCCAGGCTCTGCTCAAGGCGGCTAAAGCAACAGCGATCCGACAGCGAGACGAGTGGAACAAGCGAAAAGAAGCTCCGCGTGGCGATGCAAGTGGAAACAGCGGAAAACGCGGAAAACGCGATGAGCCAGCGCGGAAACGAGCCAAGCGTGGTGAAGAGGAGCCACAGAATCATCCGTCAACATACACTGAGAAGAACTCATCGCCGCCTCCAACGATGACGATCTCCACTCGGTTACGAAAACGAGCTGCGAGGCCAACTCCTCAGGTGATTGAGATCGACGACAGCGATTAACGTTAGTGTTGGTGGCTGCCCTCGATTCTGGGCCGAATTGCACACGTCGCAGACACCAGAGGAAGTACTCACATCTAGATCTTAAAGGATGCAAAAAATATATTGCTGTCATAAGAGACAAACAATTTTCAATACATTTTAAGTATAATCACCTTGGTTACGGTCTTCTATTTGAAGAAACCTCTATTGTGGTTGGATATTTTGCATCCTTTAAGATCTAGCGACTCCACGGAAACAGATGAAGAGATGATAAGTTTCCAGGCTATTGCCTCTGCCACTGTGCGTATCAAGCCTGAGCATGCGGCATTTGCAACGTCAGTCTCCGTTGCCCCTGCTCCAATACCAGTGACATCGGTCCTTGATCTAGGTCTCAATGTATCGCATCCACGGTGAGTGGCAGCCTCTCTGCTGGAGACGACCACAACACCGCCTTCAGATTCGATAGTTGATCTCGTGGGGGGTCATCAGGTCGAAGCATCTCAACCACGCACTCATGAACGACAAGATGAGCAGCTACGCCACTCTCAGCAGTGCCTTACGTCTTCTATACTACGTAGTACGGCCACCCGAGCGTCTACGGTCCCCGTCAGCGACGAGATCACGCTGTTCACGCATGCAAGGCAGTATGCGTCTGCTCATCCACCCCAGCACCCGACTCACAGGCTTGTAAACCATCCAAGCAGCAGGAGCCACCCAAGCAGCACTCGGTTCACCCCTCTCCGTTTCGGCGGATGTCAGCGACTGTCGCGACGGCAGTAGCCGAGACTCGTACTGTCTCGACGAGCTACCAGTCGATCGCCGGTGGACGACTGGTGGACACAAGCGCTGTGGATATATTGCACAGCCAAGTCGAAGCCCAAGGTGGCCAGTGTGCAGTGTGCAAGCAGCAGCTTCCGACGGACGAGCTGCCAGCAGACGTGAGCCCAGAGCACTGCCTGCGCTGCACATGCTGCCAGCGTGTGCTTGCCAAAACTCAAGTCGTTTTCAAAGTACCAGCTATCGAAGCCAACGAGTAAGATCCGTTGTCGAACGTGTGGACAAGGCGCATCGGCGAGTCTTCCAACCCAACAGCATCATCCAACGGAGCCAGCGGCGGTGGGGCCCAGAGTCGTGGAAGCGACTCGCAATAATGGCTTCTTGTGCGTGTGCTGTCACCGCATACTGACAAAAGGATCGTTTTGCAAGACCCAAAGGACCAAGAAGCGGAAGCGCCGTTGCAGAGTGTGCATTGTCGCAGTTCCTGCACTAAAAGGCATCAAGGAGACACCGACATGTGATCATGGTGTGGAGAAGCAGAAAATGTGTTTACTGTGTATCAAGCTCAAGAACAGGCGTGTGGGAAGAGCGGTCACGCCTTCGTGGAGGGAGCAAAGGCCACCGCGATCCATCAACAAGCCGAGTCAGACAAGCTAAAACGAAGGACAGCGTGGGGAAATTGAAGAGCCCGAGCGGAAACGAGCTAGAAGAGAGATCCCAGAGGTGATTGAGATCGATGACAGTGATTAATTCATAACTATTCACCATTTTCACGCCCAAAACGGCTCAGTAGCTGCTCGCGTGGGTCTCTTTGACTGAGACCAGCAGTGGCCCTTTGACAGACAGCACAGCAGAGACCGCGTACGTGAACTCGTTCGGATCCTTGACTGTCTTGAGCTCGTACTTGCTCAGAATGTACGCCAGTGCAGCCTTGAGCTCAAACATCGCTAGTCGCATGCCCGGACACACACGAGGGCCTGCGTGGAAGCTCACGAACTTGGTCGCTGGCACCTGGATGATCTTCTGCTTGCCAGTCGCGGCGTCCGTTTCCAGCCAGCGCTCCGGCTTGAACTCCTTCGCGTCCGGACCCCACACGTTCGGGTTCCGGCCGAGTGAGTACGACGGGATGTACACCCGCGTACCTTTCTTGATGAAGGTTCCGCCCGACAGCGTCGTGTCGCGGTTCGCCTCCTTGGCATTGAGAGGCACGATCGGACAGAGCCGCAGCGCCTCCTTGATCACAGCTTCCACCAGGAGCAGGTCGTCCACATCGTCCATCATAGGCACGTACACCCTGTCGGTGAACAGCCTCGGGAGCCTGTCGTGGAGCTCCTGGCGTAGCTTCTGCTCCACCTCCGGTCGCCTGTTGAGCATGATGACGCACCACATGAGCGTCGACGCCGTGCTGTCCTTGCCGGCCCCGATGATCGAGAACGCGATGTCACGCAGCAGCTTGAAGTCGCTTTCGGTCGCATCTTCCAGGTTCAGCTCGTCCATGAACAGCGAGATCACGTCCTTGGACGGCCGTGGCTCAATCTGCTGGCTGTTGTGCTGCTGCAGGTTGCGGTAGATGATGTCGTTCATCGCGTCGTGGATCATTTGGATGCATTCGCGCATCTTTTTCTCCTGGCCAACATTCAAGAACCGCTGCAGGCGCCAGAGGAAGTTGGGCTTCTGGAACCGCGACTCGAGGGTCTCACTTAACGTGCTAAGTGAGACCACGAACGGGTTGTTGTCTCGCGTCGCGAGAGCATTGGTCTGCAGTCCAAAGCCGACCTCCGAGAAGATGTCGAACGACATTTGGTGGCACGCTTCGCTAAAGTTGAGCGCCTTTGTGGGGTCGGAGGCTGCTTGAGCAAGCACGTCGCCCATGATGAGAACGTACTTGTGGATGGCTGTGGTGATCGTCTCGCGGAACGTCCGCATCGTGAAGAGATGGCTGAGCTTCTTGCGCTGGAAACGCCACTGCTCGCCGTCTACCGCGATGATCGAGTCACCGAAGACGTCGTCAAACACGAGCTTCATCTCGGGGCCTTTGTCCCAGATCTCAAACTGCGTCTTGAGCACTTCTTCATAGTGTTCGTGGCTGCTGAGCACCACCATTGGCGCCGAGCCGATGATCTGGAGCCGCCAGGGCTTCCAGCCATGGCGTTCACACTCCTCCGCGATCCAGTCGTGGGCTCGGTGCGTCTGGAACTTCGCAAGGTCCAGTGTGTTGCCTAGAAGTGGCAGCGTGGATGATGGAGCTGGCAGGTTGCGGATCGCACGCTGCTTAGCGTCAGGCGTCGCGACGTACGCGACCACGCCGCCAAGAGCGATGGCCGCGACCAGCCAAGGAGAGTCCATTATACTGCGGGTAGTGTGAGTGTGTTTGGTGGTGCAGATTTGGAAGTGAGACCGTGGTGGCTGAGCTCCTGGATAAGGATTGAAATACGGAGGTCATGATGCCGCAATTCTGAGGAGAGGGGAGACTGTCAGGGATGCTCTTGCTGGGAAGATTGAAGAGACGGAAGTGGATGCCAGTGGCAGACGTGGCAGGCACGACTGTCTGCCTTGCCACGCTCACACGTCGCATGGTTTCCACCCGCACAGTGTGGATCCTCGTGCAGTGAGCTTCAAGTCAAAGAGAGACACTCGTACACTGAATGAGCATAGTACTCCTGTGTCAAAAATGTCTGCATTGCCCAGTTACTTCTTCTCGGCGTCTTTCGGCAGCGGTGTCCGTGAGACTTCGTTGGATCGCATCGTCGACGACAACAGATTGGCGACAAACACCCAGTGTACGACCTCTGACGTCGTCACGTTGGACGCCAGCACCGCAAAGTACACGTTCTTCTGCTCCAACACCTGCACTTCCTCGCCGATGAGCTCGCGCCGAAGCCGCTCATTGACCGTCGCTTTCACCGACACGAAGAGCCGCTCGAGCGTCGCGTCCTCCGTGATCTCGTTAATCACTTTGCGCTTGCCCAGCATCTCCTGGTGGAACTCCGCCTCGCTCACTTGGCCATAGACGCACTCGCTGATCTGCACGCTCTCCACCTCCACGTGCTCGGCCTCGACGATGAGCTGGCGGTCCAGCGACTCCTTCGTGGCGTTCACCTCATACGTGAAGCCTCTGGGTGAGCAGAACGTCTTGACTCGCTCCACGACCTCGAAATCCGACGACTTCTCGGCCTTTTGCACGTACTGCGCGAAGTCGCGGCTCTTGGTCGTCAGCAGAAGCTGCTCGATGGCCGTCTTCGCTCCGGCCAGGAACTCCTCGGCCTCAAAGTCCAGTCGCGCGGGCGTGTGCAGCAGCATGAAGAGTCGGTGCCGCTCCCACGCGGACAGCGACGACGGGATCAGCTCCTTGTCCTCCCAGGCCTCCAGCACGTCGTACTTGGTCGCGCATCGCCACAGCGTCGACGCCAGCAGCGGCAGACCGCGCAGCAGCTCCGTCTCCACGGACGAGGAGCTACTGAAGCGCACGCATCGACGCTGCAGAGCCTGGAATCCAGTGAGAAAGAGATGAAATGTTTCGCCAATCGCATATGTACTGTACTGACACCCATGCAACATCCACGCACCACACGCGACACAGAGCTCCGCATTATTGGCAACAGCATGTTGGATTGATTCAAGTTGAGGATGGTGGTGGATTTCTATGGGCTTCAGCAGGTACAGTACGTAAGCCGTTCGTTTTCAGCCAATCAAACGAGATAAATCAAAGTATCTCGTCTGTGATTGGTGGAAATAAGATCTCAGTGCGTCACCCTTTCTCGCCTGAACCCACGTCGAGCTATTTTCAGTCTCCCAGTCGCCGAGTGACAGATATCCTCCCATCCACATCCCACAGCGCATCCACCCCGCATCTACAGCGCACTAACGGATGCCAGTCGCCAGTGCCATACTTCAATCTTCACGCCGGACAAGACAAACACACACACCATGAGAGCAGTCGTACTGGTCCTCACGCCACGCTCGCGTCCAGGAGCTTCTCGCACTGCCAGCGCAGCCAAGCGCCGCTTCAGCCTGCGCTCGCCGTCCTCGTCTCCTCCGTCGACAGCGAACGCCACACCCGCGCTGCTCACTGGCTGGGATGCGCGCTGGGCCGTGCTGGAGCGTAGTGTGCTGAGACTCCCTCGCCTGCTATCATACCAGCAGCAGGAGCTCTTCGCGCCGTCGCTGTCGGTGCTGCACCACGTGCAGTTGTACGCCGTGCTGAATGCGCCACAGCGCGTTGATCTGGACCTCGCAGACTTCCTCGATGGCGCCGCTTTGGCAGCCAAGCGCGTACTCGAAGACACCAACTCTACAGCGTTTGTACTGTCCGCGAAGGGCCAGGCGTCCCACGCGTCGCCTATCGTCGACTCGATGCGCTCGTACTGCCTGCCAGCGTGCTACCACCAACTCAAGTCCAGTCTCGAGCGCCACTTGGCCAAGCACCAGGCCGTTGAGACGCTGGACGTCGACGTTGAGAGCGTCAGTCTCACTAGAGCGGGCTACGGACGCCTCACAGAGCACGAGTACACAGAGGAACTGCGTGGCGCGCCTCTCGCAGCGACGCACATCCTGACCAGCCGATTGTCGGAAGATGAGGACAATGCGACTGTCGAAAGGCTCCAACTTCAAGTTGAAGTGCGCACGTCCGAACGCGTTCGCGTCACTGAAGGCGTCTCCAATAACCGCAAGCGAGTCAGTGTCTTACACCAGCGCAACGTGTACGTCGCTCGCTTCACGTCGCGGGTGACGACGCCCGACGAGTTGGACTGGCGGCTCGCGTCCATCGCGCTACGGACCAAGGGCAAGCCCACACGGCTGTCGGAGACGCTCGTCGCCTTCCCTCTACACTAACTTAATATCAAAGCTACACCTTCAACACGTCAACGGGCTCGCTCTTCGTTTGATTCGTCTCTGTGATAGCTGTGGCGTCGCTCAGGGGCTTCAAGTCGTTCACCGCGGCCTCAGCGTCACCATCAAGCATCCACGGCTGGGATTGCTTGCCTCCAGAGTAGCTCATCGAGTATATGTCCTCCGACGCGCCAACACGTTTGATCTCCACGCTCTGCAGCTGCAGTATGGCCTCGTAATCGACTTCCAATAACCTGCAGACCTGCTTCTGCCTCAATGTCCACGACGCCACACACTCAGGCGTCGCCAGCGTCTCCAAGAGCTCCACTTGCGTTGCATCGGAGCCGTAGACCGACCCCAAGACCAACCTCGCTGCGTCTTGAGTGCCTCTTAGAAACTTTGGGAGATCGATGGCTTCGTCAGATGGCAGCAGACACATTGGCGAGGGTTATCTGTGACGTGTGAACAAACCTCCTCTATTTGGCTAGTCGCTATCAACCAGATCGATGATCTCGATGGGCTTCGCTCTCCGTGCACGTGCGGCGACAGGACCCGCAGTGTCATAGCTACTGATACCACCTACACTGGAGGCTTCGGTTTTCACTTCTGGCTTGACATGCTTCGTGTCAACGGAGGAGGCAGCAACGGCAGGTCGCGACGGCTCTGTCACTCGCGCTCGCTTGGCTGAAATCGGCGCCGAGCTATCCTTCCGCTTCTTAGCTGGTGGCTTCTGCTTCGGCTTCTGCTTGCGCTTTTGCTTCTGCTGCTTGCCTTTGACAGGATGGTCCCGCTCACTCGGAGCGATGCCCAGTGCACCCTTGATCTCCAGGCCTTGGTTCACCCAGTCGAAGAGCACAGGATTCCGTCGTCGCAGCCGCACCATCTTCTGGTTCAACGAATCTTCCTGCATACCCAGTTGCGCCTCGTACTCCAGTCGCGTGGAGCCGCGCAGGTCGTTGGCTTTGCGGCGGCGGTGGATCGATTGACGTGCGAGTTTGATGTTGCGGACTTCGATTTCCATCTCGTGGCGTTCCTGTGGCGCCGCTTGCGAGACCTCAGGTGGAGGGACTGCCTCACCAGAGGCAGGTGTGGCATCAGTAGAAGCGGAGGCAGCAGACGTGCCCGCTGTTGCTGTTTGCGCAGCGTTCTTTCTTAGAGCAGCAGCCTCCCTCGCTGCCTTGTTCTTGGCTTCGGTCTCTTTCTTTTTCTCAGCAAGACGTTCAGCCTTTCGACGCAGAATCTTCTCGTGCTTCTTGTCGTACTTTGCCTGTTGCTGCTGCGCCTCGACGCGCCTTTGTTGTCCCACGACACAGGACCCGCATTTCGCAGCCTGCAGGCGACTCTGTTTCCTCGAGAAGGTATGGTTCGCGTACCAGACAAGGCAACACTGGCATTGCTTTCCCTTCCCTTCCTCGGGTGGATAGAGCGTCAGTGGTCGCAGACACTTTCCACACGTCGGATACACCCGGGAGGGAGCTGACACAGTCGAGGGAGGGGCCGGACGAGAGGCAGCGGACGCTTGCGGCACGCAAGCAGTACAGAACTGGCGGCTTTCGCGCACAAGCAGCGATGGGTAGTAGCGACCGCAGCACGAACACGCGCCATGGCCGCCCAATGGGATCGGCGACGCGTTTTCTGGTAACACCTTCGTACAAGTCGTGCATGGGATCGTCGGTGTGCGATGCATGGGTGGGATGGGTGTGTACGACGCCGGTGGTCCGCCGTAGACTGGTGGGGCACGCAGTGGGACGTATGACGCTGCTGGCGCACCCATGACTGGAACAGGTGGAGGCCGGTACTGCGTTGCGAGGGACAAGAACGGCGACTTGAACTGCGTGCTGGCAGGCTGCCCAACTGAAGCCGGCACAGGCAGGCGACTTGGCTGAGCCACAGACGCTACAGGAGCCATCGACGGCTGTCTAGTTGCCACTGACAGTGGCGTTAGAGCTTGGCTGTGGTGAACATGCGTTGGAGGTGGACGTACAGTCGCTGGGGGTTGCTTCACGACTTCTTGCTGCTCTCGCGCTCGCTTCGCAATTGCCGCTGCAGCAGACACTGCGGCGCTCGTGCTGGTTCCGATCTGCACTGGTGGCAGGGACTTTGGCTGGAAGATACTGAGCGACGGAAGCGCCACGGTCCTGACTGTGGATGGCGCTGAGTTTCTTGCCTTGCGTGGTGTCGGCGCAGTGATCTCCTGTCTTCTCGGTGGCTCGTCATCATCACTGTTGATCTGCGCAGCCATAGCCGGCAGCGTTGATAGCGCTGCCAGAACTGGGGCTGTCTCAGGAGCTGCATTCGCTTGACTGGCTGGCTGCGCAGCCCCAGTCTCAGTTATCGCGACAGTCTCAGTTACGGCGACTGGCTGATTCGCAGCCTCCACCGCGTCTTGTGGTATGGCCGCGGGTTCGCTGTGAAGCGGAGACGCTGGCGCATCGTCTTCATGAGACTGCAGGCGGCCGAAGTGCTCGAACAGCTCGTCGTCTGTCTCCGTATCGCTGCCGCTGTCCGCCATTTCGCGGGCTTTCCTTGTGTTCCCCGCCAAGCAATCAAATGGCGCCGCCTCCTGTCCCGCGAGGGACGTAGTGTCCCGAATGGCACAAGTCACTGATGCCTTACAAATATCAAGTTAACACACGTCACAGATGTGACGCTGAGTGGATCACAACAATAGAAAGCGACTGACAAGCGCAGGAGATACAGACTGTACATGAACGAACAGATAGTGAGCCCTCTGTTGAGCAGCCTCCGCCTAGGCTTCTCAGTAGTGACGCACAAACGTCGGCGTCTCGATCTCCCGTCCCTGGTTGTTGAAGACGTGGTACGTGACCTTCATCGTACGGGCCCCGAGCGAGATGTCGAACGTCGCGAGGCCGTACTTCTTCTTGAAGTACACGACGCTCGCTGCGGTGCCTCGCCCGACTTCAGCTTCGTCGATCGTACGCCCGCCGCCGCCAAACATGAAGTAGTCCGTGTTGTTGTGCTGCAGGAACTGCGTGTCGTGCTCATGGCCGCACAGGTACGCCTTAACCTTGTCACTCGACTCGATGATGGTCTTGAGGTGCACCATGGACTCAGTCTTGTTGTCTCCGGCCTTGGCAGCCGAGTAGATAAGGTGGTGGCCTGCGGCGATCACAAACTCGGCGCTCGGGTCGCTGTACTCGCGCTGGGCCCACGCGAAGTCGGCCTCCGACGTGAGCGTCTGCGTGTCGACTATCGTGATCTTGAACTTCTTACCCGTGGGCACCGTGGCGTCGATGCTGTAGTACTTGCTGGGCATGATCCAGTACTGAGACCCTGGCTGCTTGCTGGTGCCAAAGTCGATCTGCGCCTGGCCGTTGCCATACCAGTCGTGGTTGCCCATGAACGCGATCCACGGCAGCGTGAGGTTGGTGCCAATCTGCCAGCGCTCCACCCAGAACGTGCGCCAGATATCGTCCGTGACGTTGGCGACGCCGTAGTTGTAGAAGTTGTCACCAACCGCCAGTAGGAAGTCGTACGTGTTGGTGGCCGCCTCCTTGATGATACCGTCACGCACGCCCAGCACATACGGCGCGATGAACTACCTCGCCCCAGTCCCCAAGGCCGATGAATCGCACGCGGTCAGTCTTGTCGCAGTCCAGCTTGATGTTGTGCTCGTCCTGGGTATTGAGCTTGATCGCACACTTGGGTTTGCCTGTATTTCTGCCCTGCTGGCCGCCCTGACCAGCGCCTCCGCCTGGGTTTGGGCGAGGCGAGTACGGAGCCTTCGTGGTCGTGACTGGCGTTGGAGCCGACGTCGGGATCCACGGGAAGAGAGGGTCGTTCGCCGACAGGTTGTTCTTGTTCGTGAAGGCCGAGATGACATCCTCGACCTGGTGGAGCGTCTTGTACCACTCGTCCGTGAGTGTTGCATCAGCCGCAGCCACGACGGAGCTGCTGGCTGAGAAGCACGCAGCCACAGCGACGCTGGCGGCGATGGTGAAGGCCTTGGCACCGAACATGGTCGTGTGGGAGGCAGAGGGAGAAATAAAGAATTGGCACATGCCTGGCGCACGGTGGTGAGACCTTCTTGGACCATGATTCTAAATCGGGTCCATGGGAGCAGTGTTCTATGGCTCGCGAATCTCCCCGAGCCAGCTCAGCTCACGTGAGGAAGAGACCACCAGAATACAGTAGATGGTGCACCGCACTTCAACGATTGATGAGGCAGGGGCTGACAGCCTCCCGGCTCACTCGCGAACCGAGAGATCGAATCTTTGCAATGGAGATTCTCCCGAAGGCCGTGGGATGTCACGACACTAGGCCGTCGGTCTCTGATAGAAGCTGCGACGTGTGCACACTACGAATCTGCAGACTTCATGGGACGTGTGCTATTCGGGACACCGCGTCCCTCGTGGCATGGATGATACTTGACTCGCTGAACAGGACGAACAAAAAGCCCCAAGAAATGACGGACAACGGCAGCGACACGGAGACGGACGACGAGCTCCTCGGCCCGCAGTCTCCTCTAGTGGATGCATCGGCGTCTCTGCTTCACAGCGCACGCGCTGTTACACCTCAAGAGGCCGTGGATGGTGCAAACGACGTGATCTCCGTGCCTGAGCCAGTCGCGATAACGGAGACTGTGGCTGCACGTCGAGAAGACCAAGCTAACACACCTCCGAATGCAATCACAGCCGTCGATTCGGCAGTGAAGCAGTGCTCGATGCCTTCTCCCTCTCCGTTTGTGGCATGTGACGATGGCGAGCCGCCGAAAATCACAGAGGCTCCAGTGGCTATTCATCCGTCAACCACCGTCGAGACTGTCGCGCTGGTGCAGATAGGAGCCACCACAAGCTCCGCGATGGAAGCAGCAGCGACGACGCCAAAGCAAGAGCCAGCCATGAAACAGTCGCTTGTTCCAGCGCCGTGCCCAACAGCACAGTGGCAGATCTTCCCCGATCATCCTGTCGATACTGCAGCCGGAGACGCTCCAGCGATTCAACCGCATCAACTGCAGATGTCTGCTTGCTCCGCCACTGCAGTGGCGTTGCCTTCTAGCACGCAGTTCAAGTCGCCGTTTTCATTCCTCGCGACCCAGTACCAGCCTCGCCCGCCAACGACAGCTCACGTGCCACTGGGAACTCCACCAGTGTAAAGCGGCCCTCCAAGTGTGTTGACGCCCATGCCTCCCACGCCTCCGACGCCGACGATCCCGTGTGCGATCTGCACGAAGGTGCTACCAGAGAACGCGTCTCTGACTCCTCTGAGTGGCCACGGCGTGTGCTCCTGTTGCGGTTGCTACTATCCGTCGCTGCTCATCCGGCAGAAGCATCCGTTTTGTGCGGCGTGCGCACCGCCAGTGCCTGCTCCTTCCCGACCGACGGCTTCGTCTGACAGCAACTCGCAGGTCTCAGTGTGTACCGAGTGCAAGACGCACGTGAAGCACTCCCCTCCAGCTGATGGTGTAGGCTTCGAGTGCCAATGCTGCTGGATGGGGTTCGACAGGTCGAGCTTCTCCACGAAGCAAGTACACCTCAGGATCCGACGCTGCAAATCCTGCATGGCTAGTATGTTTACACCGGACAAATTTGTTCGGAAAAAAGGCGAAGGGACTCAATACGCGGCTGATCAGCAGCGAAGACGTGACAAGATGGCGCGACTCCGTGCAGCTCGTCTTGCTGGAGAAAGCACCAAGGGAAAATTGAAAAAGCAGTTGCTAAAGGCCACAGCAAACATACCGTCGATCGCTCCATCGCCTACGCAACCATCGGCAGCAGCGGCCACGCAGCAGCTTGCTACCTCAGCGCAGGCACTTGTGCCACCTGGGGTGTCGCAGGCGTCACCGCAGGAACGCCACGAGATGGAAGTCGATGTCCGCAACATCAAACTTGCCCGTCGATCGATCCACCGCCGCCGCAGAGCCAACGACCTGCGTGGCTCGACGCGACTGGAGTACGAGGCACAACTGGGCGTGGAAGAAGACAAAGTGAACAAGACGATGGCGCGCATTCGACGGAGGAATCCGGCGCTGTTCGACTGGGTGGACCAAGGCCTGGAGATCAAGGGCGCGCTAGGTATTGCTCCCAGGGACTGGGACCATCCTATGAAGGGCAAACAACAGAAGCAGTCGAGCCACAAGCACAAGTGGAAGCGACCAGCCATGAAGCGTACCGAGAACGGCGTAGCTGAGTCAAGGTCGAGTCCAGCCAAGCGAGCGCGAGTTTCAGGTGCTGGTTCCTCAGATGACACAAAGCCATAAATCATAGCCGACCCTCCACGGCGACCTGTGTAATGTGGCAATTACGATGTTACGAATGCCGTCATCGTCGATAGCTACTAACTGTAAAAGAGTTTCATACTGACTACTTCATGGTGAACTTAGGTGTTGTCAAATCGACTCCTGAGAAGTCCAACAAAGACAGTAGGATCAAATGTGAAGCAGATTCGAAGTCGTCACGAAAAGTTATGGAGCGATCGTCGAAGCGTTCTGCCACGGGACCCATTTCCAGATCGAGTACGCGACGCGTGCACCAGTGTGAATGCTGCCCAGGCGAGTCATGACGGACCGCAAAATGTTTCACAGCCTCGATACGTCCCGCAGTGAATCCTCCGTGGGTGAAATTGACCTGACGGATCAAATTCACCTAGACGTTTTACACTCTTGATACCAGTGCCATGAGAGCCGAGCAAAAAGCTATTTGAGATCACCTTGACATCGCATCGAGAGACGTGTCCGTCATCTTGGGCGAGCTCGGCAAGTCGGGCAGAGGCTATGAGGACTCCTGGGGGGGGGGGGGGGGGGGGGGGGGGGGGGGGGGGGGGGGGGGGGGGG
>JAADVL010000533.1:0-22357 GCA_023334995.1 Pythium sukuiense | reverse complement strand
GGACGTGTGGGCGTGTGCATCGTGTGGGCACGTTCTGCTTTGTTGTGAAGGCAACATCGTTCGATTTCGCTCACTGGACTCATTGAAGGGTGAACTCCTACTCACCCAAGAGGAGAAGGCTGCACTGATGGACGGCGTTTCAGAATCGTTCGTGAGAAAGTTTCGTCAAGTGTTTTTCGATGGCAACGACGTTTACTACTTGATTCCGGAATTTGTTCGAGATCGTGATAGCATACCCTTGTGTGAGAAGTGCAATTCTGGGCCCAAAGAAATCAAGTTCAGGGTGGCCTCAGGACATGACTACGGACGCATTGCTGAACTTCCTGTGCTAAGCGGCGTCGGGTTCGCGTGTATCACGCCAACACGTTGCTTTGGGTTGGAGCTTTCACTCTCCGGCTCGTTGGGTCATGCGATTGCTTTCCCTTCGAACGGTCCATGCGAGATGGCTCGAGTCCTCCCTTCTGTGGATCTGGATTGTATGCCTCGAGTAACCTTCGTTGGTTTCAAGACCGCGATGCTTGGTGGCCCCCCACCACCGTCGCTAGCGAAGAATGGACGGCCTACTAGCGGCGTGAGCAAGTATATCCTCAGTTTGGTATACCCGTGGAGCATCGATGGATGATGGAAGACTACCATTTTAGCCTTCGCCCAAGAACCTACTGCGGATTTGACGCGAGTGGAACCATTCTGCGGCTAGCTTTGTGAACGCTCAGCGTTACAGAGTTGTCAACAATATCCTGCAGAAGCACCATCGATCGGCGGCTAACGAGAAGGTGTGCTCCGAGTGGCGTAGCCGAAATATTGAGATTTGGAATGAAGCACCACCAGACACTTCCTATGCTGGGCCGAGTAGGACAATGGAGCAGGCCCATAGCAGCGACCCAGAGGTGGCTGGCCCGATCTCATTGGAAGATAGAGAGGTGTACGCATTGGCAAAAGCAGCTGCTGCCAAGGACCAAGCCTCAATTGATGGTGTTCGAGCACTGCGCGCTACGTTTACCTCATTGATACCATCTTTAGAAAGCTCAAGCAACGAGGATGGCGGCCCTACACGAGTCGTCTATCGCGATCACATCCAGAACAATGTCGACTTATCGAGAGTTGCTAAAGGTATTCAAGCGATGGCTCCGCCTTCTGCATCGAGTTGCAATGGTGCTTTACTGCCAGAAGATCAAGAAAGTCCCCCTAGACATCTCAAGCCTGTTGACCCACTCACAGGCGATGCTGGTCTTCCCAACATCCGGCACCAATGCTCGCCAGACCAACAAAACGTCTTCAACGCAATCACTGAGAGCATTCGTGATGACGGAACACTACACCAAACACTTACGGTCCTGCACGGCGGCGGAGGAACAGGAAAATCAACGTTGATTCGCAGAATTTCAGAAGCACTGTCAACACAGAGAATCCAGACGATAAGTACGTGTCCCACTGGAGCAGGAGCTTCTCATCTTGACATAGGCCACCATTCATTCCGCTTTCAAGCTCCTCAAGAAGACAGAACTGGCTGCAAACGATCTCGAGCTCATGCGTCTCACGTTTACTGAGCGAGTTTGGCTGATCGTGATCGACGAAGTATCGATGCTCAGCGCAGAGCATCTAGTTCTCATCGACACTCGTCTTCGCCATCTACAAGAACAATCTAAAGTTTGGTGGGCGTTCCATGATACTGGTAAGATCGAAACGCCAACCAAGTAGAGACATATTATCAGCTCACTCATACTTTTTTAGGCTGGTGATTTCCTGCAGCTCGATGTCCCAGGTGGGACGGCGCTGTGCAAGATGATGTACAAACCAATCAAGTCCCAAGTTCTTCTTGCAGCTCGAGGGCTCTTCCGCGAGTTCAGCGTGTGCTTCTTGACCCAACAGCACCGTGCAGCAGGTTGTTCAGTGCAAAAGACCAACCTACTGGCATGTAGATCGCTCCCATCGTTCTACCCGTCCGGCCTACGATACTCAGCCGACGAGATGAAGTTGTACCGTCCGATTACTCGCGACATTGCTCATACAATTGCGAAAGAAATCTCCATGGACGACATCAAAGCAGATCCAGGATGGCTAGATGAAACGACCATCCTCGTGACAAACAACACCGACAAAGCTGCACTGACTCCATGCATGGCAAAACTATATGCCCAGAGGAACAACCAGATCCTATTCAGATGGCGACGTCAAACCAAAATTGAGCTTTTTCCTGAGCTACACCGACTAGTCTACGACGAAGATGCCCAACCGGAGCTGTTCGCATACTTTGCCAAGGTGCACGAGCGCAAGTACTCGACAACAACAATGGCAATGTTGGCTGGTGCATCACGAACGGAACGCCATGTTATATGCATTCCTTCGCGTGGGAGGACCAAGGAAAGACGGAGCAGGTACTCAAACTCGTGGATCACGCACGCCGAACACGGTCATCACAGGTGGACCTTCCATTCCCACCTGATTTCATCAACGTCCAGTTGCTCGACTAGTCTGGTGAATTGATGACAGGAACGAATTGGCCGGTCCAGAACAACTTAGAGACCGATTGGGTCTCGTCGGGTGATGGGAAAAGGTCTCACAAGCGAACCGTTGTCACTCCGATTGGCTTGATGAGCACGAAGAGTTGAAAGAAGACCATCCATCTAGGATTCGGAACGCAAAATCCAGTCGAGATCGAGTTCATCCAGCATGCAGTCGATCTAGCCCTTGTTATGACAGTATGGAAGTCACAGGGGTCGACGCTGAAGTGAGTCATCTTGAACTTGGAACCCATCCGATCCAATGTCCCTAAGTGGGGATTCGAGCACATTTACGTGAGGTTGTCGCGAGTCAGAGCAGCAAAATACTTACGCTGTCTCCCATTGACAGGAGCGTTTCGACTAGCCGGGCTCCAAAATCTTCGCCCAAACATCTACACCACCAAATGGAGGCTTGATAACCAACCCATCAAGTGATTCTGTTAGAAGTACACCAATACACACTTTGTTGTTGTATTCAGCTCATATTTTATGGTAATACTTCCGAACTGAGATCACGACTGGATAACACATCTTTGTTCCGAGCCCAGGAGTCGTGCGTCGATGCTCAAACGTTGTACCCGGGTGTCGTCAATCCACCAAGTCTGGCATTGACAATTGCCCTTCTGAAGACTAGGCCTTGTTTCCTAGGCATTGATGATGATCACTGGCTTTTCAGTTAGTATCTGCACTCACCGGTGCGCAAAACGTAGACTTAACAGTCAAGTGGAGTGGGACAATGCGCTACAGGTCGATAATCCCAACCCACATATGCACTACTCCCTTTCGCCTCCCCGTTCTCCCACTCACATGAAATGTGAGACTAGCCACGATGCGTTCGAGATCCGCCAGTTGAGTTCCTGGCCTCATTTTGCATTTTGCCTCTAGTCCAGTCTACACCAATCTGCCAACATGGCGGAAGACATCGGCAGCAGCAAGTGCAAAAACGCCGCAGATACAGCTGTGAGCTCGCCGTGCACTGAAGATCCTGTACTCCGACGTGAGGCTGCCTCAGCTTCCGCGTCTCCAACACGCACCACACCGAAGGCCCATTGCCATGACAAACACATGCCCTGATCAAGTTCGCGGCGCCGCCTCAACAACTGAAGGATCGATACACCGAGGCATGACTGTGATGATCAAGGACTTGACCCCAACAACGATACCCAACTGGGTAGTCCACGCTCGTGTGATTGCACGTGGACCAGTGCAAAAGTGGGAGAATCTGCGCGGAGGAGGCACGCTTCAGGAGCTTTTCTTGGTGGACGAGAACAACCACTTCATCCATGCAACGCTCTTCAACGACGCTGTCCTCAAGTTCGCCAACACGACCAGCCCACGATCAGCGTGTTCGCTGTCGAAGGGCAAGATCAAGTTCGCAATAATCGGGCTCCAGCGCATCCACGCACGAGATATACTTGTCGTTTAGCGACAATGCCGAGATACATACTCTCGACGCTCAAGCTATGCAGAAGGTTGATGTCCCGTGCACGCAATTTGCTTGCCTCACTCAGCTCCCCGCGAAGATCACTGTGAACGTGATTGGAATCCTGGTGCAAGCTACGTCTACCAAGCGAGTCGTCTCTGTCCAAGGCAAGACCCTTCAGAAACGTGAGCTTGTTCTGGTTGATGACTCGAACACCCGACTGCTGTGCACTCTCTGGGGAAACAATGCTCGCGACGAGGTTGCTGAGGCCGAAGGACGTCCAGTGCTGATCAAAGGCGGGCAGCTCGATGACTACATGGGTGCACGCTCGGTTGCAGCAGGCATTGGTTCGTCTTTCCTCGTTGCTCCAACACTCCCTCGAGCTGACGAGTTGATGGCGTGGTACAACGGTGGCGTCGACCACGCCTCGTTCCCCATCGTTCCATCCCCATAGTCGACTCTACACACCACGATCAGCTATCTACATAACACGCCATTCAATCCAACCAATTAAACCAATATTTTCCTAGTCAAAGCGATTAGATCTTGCGATCAATAAAAAACACCACTTGATCTGTCGCCTACTTTCAACTCTTCGGGCATCTTCACAATCATTCAAAAGCTACGTCGACTACAACTTAAATCTCGTCCGCGTCTCTCGCGTCTTGCCATTGAAAACCTGCCCCTTGCGCTCGTGATCGCTTCCCAGTCACCGCCTATCTACTTTCACCACACAAGCATGAAGAGTCTTCGGAAGCTTGCCTGTACGGTCTCCTTCCTTTGTCGCTTCCCAGCTACGACACACCGCCCTTGCTCACCACGAGAGGCGGCTGGCCGGGCTGTGCTTTCTCTACGCTAACTGCTGCATCTACTCCAACACCGCCAGCGCTCGGCTCCTTCATTCCACGATTTACACCAGCGACTCCAGCAGAACCAAGAACGAATGGCCCATCTCACGGCGGTGGTGGCAGCGTGTAGCACGGGCCTAGTCCGCAGCGGTTCCTCTACAAGCGCCCGTGATGACAGCGCCAACCTCGCTGCAGAGCTCATCGAGTCCTTCTTACCATTGGGGCAAGGATGGACATTTGTCGCGGCGGTCAATCACGGCTATGATGATCTCGTCATTCGTCCGGACAAGTGCCGCTTCCCGATACCACATCTCGGCTCGTGCGTCTCCAAGACTTCAACAAGGCGCTCGACATCGCAATCGCGCTCGGGGATCTCGAGTCACGACAGCCATCGGTGTAGCAGCCCGCTGCGGCCAGCTCGAGTTTCTGAAGTGGCTCTTCATTAACTTCTACGACGCTTGTTGGGGTGGCACTGAGATGACGAAAGCAGCGCGGTTCGGTCAATTGGAAACCCTCATCTGGCTTCAGAGCAACACTGTTCGTCTCGGTCCGCAGCGACTGCTCATTCACGCCGCTCGCCACCTCAGTTCGGACGTCTTGAATTGGGTCATGGACACACGCGGTGAAAAACCTGAGTTGTGCGACTTCGTCGTCGCCGTCCAGAACTGTCGTCTCGAGAACGTGGAGATCATGGCAAGCCGAACCCAGACGCTACCTCGCATTCCTGGCCACCACGCGGCGCGCAATGGCCACCTCCACGTCCTTTAGTGGCTGGACCAAATGACGGTGTCTTCACGCATGAGACTATGGACTCAGCGGCTGAGTATGGCCATCTGAGTGTTCTCATCTGGCTTCATGCGCACGGACTTGAAGGCTGCTCCCCGCGAGCCATGGCTCGTGCCGCCGTGAATGGTCACCTCAGTGTCATCGCGTGGCTCGTCGAGAACTATCCAGAGCAAGTGGCGATCGATGCACTCCAGCTTGCCGTGAAAGCAGGTCAGACCAAGGTGGCGCAATGGCTTTACAAGGAGATCAACGCTGACTGGACGGGTAATCTCGTGGAGTGTGCGTCGTGTCAAGGATCCCGCGAGCTGGTCACATGGACGCTGAAAGTGCCCAAACCAGTACACGTCAGCCGTGATGGACAACGCCGCACTAGCGAACAACCGAGAGCTGTTCTTCGCTCTCCATTACGCCGGTAAAGCGTGCACGACTGACGCCATTGACCACTTCGCGTCTCGCGGTGATCTGACTATGGTGCGATGGGCGTTTCGCGTGCGCCGCGAAGGCTGTTCGCCCGACGCGATGGATCGAGCTGCTACCAATGGACACCTCGACGTTGCGAAGTTTCTCCACGACCGCCGTCAGCCCTGCACTACCCAAGCCATGGACGGAGCCGCTGCCAGCGGGCACCTTCACGTCTTGGAGTGGCTCCACGCGCACTGCTCGGAAGGTTTCTCGGTCGAAGCCATGGACGAAGCAGCGCGTAGGGGTCATATTGCTGTTGTCAAGTGGCTCCACGAGCACGGTGGCACATGCACCGAGTATGCCATGGACGCTGCAGCAGCACAAGGCCATTTCGGCGTTGTCGTGTTCCTTCACAGCGAACGCCACGAAGGCTGTTCCCGCAGTGCATCAGTCTGGGCAGCTGACTATGGTCACTTGGAGATTCTCCAGTGGCTTAGTGTCAAATACCCGAGCAAGTTCGACGTCATTGCGACCATCCGCGCAGCTCCTATCTACGGATGGGGAGATGAACTCCGTCAAGACTTGTGCCACTTCTGAGCACGTCCACCGTCGCAACAACTCCAGCGCCATCGCCAGTCAGGCATCCACTTCCACCGCTTAGCAGTCTCAAACATCTCTTCCCTCACTCTCTATCACCACGTACCAAGGTCCCATTTCAGTTCGCATCCTTCTACGCTTCAACCCCAAGTCTGACATGGATCGTACCGAATTTGCCAAAAACACACAAACAACACCGAGCCAGCGTTTCACCGTCGTTTGCCCCGAAAATTCCCAAAAATACAGAAACAATAGCTAGTGTTTTACCGTCGTTTGCCAATAATACAAAAAAAGCGCCTCAATCGTCCACTCATTCAATACTTTCGAGGAGCCATTACCTGCACTACAATATCGCCGCTGTCGCAAATTCCCAAGAGCAAATCAACGTATTGGCGACCTCTTAAACAAGATAGCCTTCACCATTGCTATCCCAGCCACGCCTAGCCCTAGTAGAGAGACATTCTTCTGAGCCCATTCGCCTCCAACCAGTGACGAGCTCAATTGCCGAAGAAGCAGATCAAGTAGCATGGGTCGTGTGGCGTCGAAGCGTAAGCTCAAGCAGTGCGACCCGTTCTTCAAGGGCAAGCGTGAAGGCGGCAAGAAGGCCAAGGCGTACGACCTGGCGCCGGTGCTGTCCAAGCGCTCGAAGAAGCGCCAGCGTAAGGCGCTGGATGAAGAAGCCATCGAGCGCTTCGTGCTGAAGACGTCGGCCGTGAACGACGACGGCACGAGTGCGAACGGTAAGACGAGCAACAAGAACAAGCTGGATGTGGGCACGATCCGTGAGGGCGAGACGATGAAGGAGTTCAACAAGCGTATCAACACGGAAGTCAAGCGCGTGATCTACGAAGAGACCAAGAAGACCAAGCGAAAGTCCGAGAAGCGCAAGGAGTACGTCGTCTCTTGTGGGTATGCGGGTTTGAAAGAGGTCGTGCCGAGTCTCATGGTGCGTGTGTGGGTTTGTAGGTTCTTGGGCAAGAAGAAGGAGAAGGAGAAGAAGCGCAAGATGACCGACCAGGAGCGGTACGAGGCCGAGTTCCAGGCCACGGGTATGGTGAACAAGGACACATTCGAAAGCACGGAGAAAGTGCGTTTCGGCGACCGTGTGGACGCACCGCCTGTGTTGCCGAAGCTCAAGGGCATATTCCTCAAGCGCGCCCAGGCTGCCGAGGCGAAGAAGGCTGGTGGGGCCAAAAAGGCCCGAAAGTAAGCAGGAGAAGACTGCGTACGTCCACAAGGGAGATCAACTAGACTATTTTGCATGCAACCATCAATGTCGTGTCTAGTCGTGGTTCTTGTCTCCCAGCAGCGTCGAGCGTTGTCGCGGGTCCTTGCGCAGATCGAAAGCGCTCAGGTGCTTGCGTCGTTCCTTCAGAAGTAGCGTGAACGCGCCGGCGAGAAGGCCTGCCATGACGATCTACAACGCAGTATACAGTGAAGGGAGTGAGCCGACAGCCCCTACAAATCGCATTTGTCTGCGAGGACGACGTCCGTACCTCAAACGTGAGCACTCGAAGCACCGGATGCGCCTTCTCAACTGGCGCACACGCCTGGAAGCGCGTTTCTGTGGGTTTCTCGGCCGCATTTGCATCAGCAACGTCCGTCTTGAAGCAGTTCAGCTCCTGGCGGTGACCAGTCTCGCGGCAGTAGATTTCATCCTGTCCGTAATGATATCGTCAGCTCACCACTTTCCTTTCCCCCAGTGATAAACGACCCCTCCTCACCTTCTCGCTGACTGGACAGGCGTCACAGTCGCTCACGATCTCGCAGTACAAGCCCGTCTTCGCGTCGTACACGCGGTGGATAGCACGCCTTGGCTCGTTCTCCTTGGCACCCGATTCCTTCGTCGGCTTTGGCTCCGGAGCGAGCGGCTCGTCAGCCAAATCCGCAGCCTGCAGCGCCCTTAATCTTGTACCGGAGGCATCGCGCACAGAAGCAGTGTCTTGCGCTGTGGAGATTGCGGTCGACGCATACAGACACAGCGCCAGCAGCAGCCATGTACACGACGCCTTCATAGTCCGTGTCTGCGTGGCGTCTTTTGCTCTTCTCCGTCGAAACCCTACTTAGTCTATATATGTGATTGCAACTATTTACATGGCTATAAGAGTAATTTGCTTGATTTTGTTGTGTACTTCAGTGGTATTCGGACTCCCAAATCCGAACTGGCCCAACTTATCGACCAAGAAGCGAAGATGGCGGGCGTGGTGTTGGCGACGGCGGGCTATGACCACACGATCCGCTTCTGGGAGGCTGCGTCCGGCACATGCAACCGCACCGTCAAGTACGCCGACTCGGTAGGCACCTCCTGAACCATCGTTTGCTCCATTGCATGCTCCCTAACCTGATCGTTGGACGGTGAAATCAGCAAGTAAACTGCCTGCAGATCACCCCGGACAAGAAGTACATCGCTGCCGCTGGCAACCCACACATCCGTCTCTTCGAGATCAATAGCAACAACCCAAACCACGTGACGAGCTACGACGGCCATACCAGCAACGTGACGTCTGTGGGCTTCCAGAAGCACGGCAAGTGGATGTTCTCGTGCTCGGACGACGGCACGGTCAAAATCTGGGACTTGCGCGCACCGGCTTGTCAGCGCAACTACGACTGCGGCGTGCCGCTGAACTCCGTGGTGCTTCACCCAAACCAAGCGGAGCTGATTGTTGCTGACCAGAACGGTGGTGTGCGGATTTACGACCTCACGGCGAATGCGATGTCGTCCAAGCTCACGCCTGATGGAGAGAACGCGATTCGATCAGTGGATATCGTACGCGATGGTAGTGCGCTCGTGGCCGCCAACAACCAAGGCAAAGTGTTCTTCTACAAGCCAAAGCCTTCCGAGGGTTATGAGCTGCATCATACGCTGAAGGCACACGACGCATACATTCTGAAGACCAAGGTGAGCGCGAACGGCAAGTATCTGGCCACCTGCTCATCCGACAAGACGGCCAAGATCTGGAGCATGGAGGACAAGACCAAGTACTCGCTCGTGCATACTCTGCAGGGCCACCAGCGATGGGTCTGGGACTGCGCCTTCTCTGCCGTGTCGTCGTACCTCGTTACGTGCTCGTCGGATCAAAGTGCACGCTTATGGGACCTCAGCCAGGGCGAAGCCATCCGCCACTACACTGGCCACCACAAGGCAGTCATCTGTGTTGCACTCAACGACTCTGTTGTGGAAGGATAGAAGAAGAACAACGTGCGTTTCGGGGATGCATTTCATGAAGGTTTGGCGCGAGGAGGTGACATGCAGTATTAATACACGCTTATGTGAACGTCTTCTTGGTCATGATCGCGTAGAACTCCTCCGAGCTGATCTCGCCATCCTGGTCTGTGTCCGCGCGCTCAATCATCTCCAGCAGCTCGGCGTCGGTCATGGTCTCGCCGAGTTCCTTGGCGACGCGCTTCAGATTGCGTAGCGAGATCTTGCCGGACTGGTCGTCGTCGAAGAGGTTGAACACCTTCTGAATGTCTTCCCGAGAGTCTTTGTCCGACTATGAACGAGTCACCACACCATCATAACAGTGGTCAGCTCAACTGTATGCTCATATTGGTAAAAGGCACGGAGATGCGTACCATTTTGGCGGTCATCATGTCCAGGAACTCCTCAAAGTCGATGCTGCCCGAGCCGTCCTTGTCGATATCGCCGATCATCTGGTAGATAGTCTGGTTCTTCGCCTCAAAGCCCAGCGACTGCATCGCAGCCTTGAGCTCCTTCGGGTCGATCGTGCCGCTGCCGTCCGTGTCAAACAGGTTGAACGCCTCGCGGATCTCCTCGATCTCTTCCTCGCTCAGACCTGGACGCTCGTACGTCTTGGCGTTGCGCTTCTGGGAGATACGGCGTGCCATATTGCTCTAGTCTATGTAGTGGCTGTGGGGGTTCTGAGGGTTTGCGTAGGATGCGGAAGCGTGGCAAATGCAGGTGACTCTTCGAAGGTCTCCTCCAGCATTCAAATGCGAGGAGCTCCTCGCCAAGATCCGTTACATTGGAAACGGCTTCGAGCCTAATCCAGCAAAACCTCGTCCTAGTGCAGTGGCTAGATTAGACATGATCCTAAAATGGACCGTTGAAAACATGGCACGTAGCTGTTCAAAACTAGTACATCAGCACCCCCTGAGTGCTGGTCCTCCGACTTGCTTCTCTGGATTATTTTCGTAAACTACCGCCGTCTTTCTCGAACACCCTCTAACAAATTGTGTACATTTCCTGTAAAACCTATTTTTTAGGATAACGCAACCTGTTGGTGAGCTTTGTTTGCGGAAATCAAACCTCTGAACGCAAAGAAAGAAAAGAAAGGAAAGGAAAGCGACACGACTGTCGACCATTCTCGCCGTCGGGCCACTTCCGCCAAGACAGCGACAGCGTCATCCTCATCCATCCACCCAGCTAGATAGTTGCATCTACGGGCTCCACGAGACAGATAGAAGGAGGCGTATATTCTACGTGTGTGTGTGCGTGCTGTGCGTGCGTGCGTTCGTGGGAGAGAAAGGTTTCCATTTGCCGTCGCGGGTCGTCACTCAAGCGGCGGGTTTTCCTTCGATTTCGCGGCCGGGCGACGTATTGACCCACGGTTCCGTAGTCAGGATCCAGTGGGCAGAAGAGAAAGAGGAGCGAGAAGAGCGAGTACGATGAGCGCCGAACAGGGCGGCGTGGGGCATCTGAGCGCCAAGATGATGGAAGCACAGGCGTATTTCCAGAAGGTCGTCAAGCACGAGCTGCAAGTGCTCGTGGCGAGTGGGCTCGAGCGCGAGGTGGCTGTGAAAGTGCTGCTACATCGCATCGTGGAGTCGACGGAAGAGCCGGAAGAAAGCGACGTGAAGCGCGTGATGCGCCAGTTCCAGATGAACTACGACGACGCCGTGCGCGCGCTGATCGTGAAGCAGGTAAGAAGGCGTCGGGATGAAGGTTCATGCGTGTGGATTTTCAAGATGGCTGACGTTTCTATGATGGGTACTGTGGTATTGTAGGAAATTGGTCGCTTGAAGCGCCAGGGGCTGGATGCTTTCGCGGCTATTGAGGAGTTGACCCGTAAGATGCACCGCATAAGCGTGCCTGATAAACAGTCGGAGGAGGAGGAAAAAGACACTGTGGATGCGCACGATAGTCATAACGAATCGATGGAGGATCCAGCAGCCAGCGATGAAAGCAGCGGCAGTAGCGACGCGTCAACCCAAGATGACGAGGTGTCCGACGCGCCAGATCCAGCAGCAGTGCCAGCGACCGAGACGATGGACGCTAGTGCTGATCAGAAGAACGATGCTGAGGACGCGCAAGAGGCCGAGAAGGCGGAGACGACGACTACAGTGGAGGCGAAGGAGACCGAGACGCAGGACAGTTCGTATTTATCATCGTTGTCGCTCTGCCAGCGTATTGATCAAGTCTCCATATCGGCGGCGTCTCCTCAGGCTACTGCGACCTTAGCATCACCACCAGTCTCCCCTTCGTCGTCGCTATCTATGGCGCGTCCGTCTGAGCCAAACACAGCATTCACACTGTTCAGTGCTCATTCGCGAAAGCGCCGCGTGGCAAGTGCCGTCTCAAGTCCAACTCGAGGAGACGATGATGCGGACAATACTCCACAAGCCACTTCATCCTCCAGTGCCCACCGCTCACACTTCGCGATGGCTCGGCCCATGTCTCCGACATTCCGTTTTTCGATGAGCAAGAAGCAAAAGATCTGGACGGACGATGAAGAAAGCGAGCCATTTTTCGACAGCGTCGCCTTCAAGAGCTCCTCCATACCACCACCCGCCTCGCCTACGGCAGTCAGTACGAGCAGCGACGCGCCGAATGCATCCAACACAGCCACACCCACGAAAGTGGGCAAGCGTCGACGCTCAGTCCACAGTGCAGGCAGTATCTCGTCACCGGAATTGGACGAGATCGACGCCGAGGGCCCAATGATCCGGGTCAAGCGGCACAAACTCTGAAGCTCGTCCAAGTGAACTTGGCCCTTTCGAGAGGACGATTGCGTTCAGTGGCGTACGTCAGCGTTCCAGTTCAAGCAAGCAAGTGGCCAGCAGCCATTGCAGTAAGGTAGAAGCAGTAGCAGTAGCAGTAGCAGTAGCAGTAGCAGTAGCAGTAGTAAAGGAAGCGGGTCAACAAGATCCGGCGGCGAGCATCAAAGCCAGCATGAGGCCTATGCCTGCGGCCAGGACTCGCCTAATCTCCGTAAATTGATGAGCACCAAATTTTGTTTGTATGCGTTTCCACAGGTGTTGTTTCCGTAAATTTCACTTTGGGGCCAAATAACGTATTTTCGGAAATAGTGTGTGTTCAAAATACCCGTTATTTTTTGGTGTGAAGTTGGTGGGTCTCTTTTTGTGAAGGGAGGAGCGTTCTTTGTTGTCGAAGTGGAAGTCCCACAGCGAGCATTCTCTCTCTCCTCCAAATCGTCGGCGAAAACACCAACACCACCAACATTCCATTTCGTTGGTGAAAACGCCAACGTAGGTGAAAATGGACGACAGCAACCACGACCATGCCGCGCAGCTCTGGCGCGAACTCGTGGAGAGCTCCGTGGAGTGCGAGCTGTGCAACGAGCCGTACGACGAGCGCGACCCGCATCTGCCTCGCTTGCTGTCGTGCGGCCACACGTTCTGCCAGTCGTGTCTCGAGGACTGGTCGGCCGTGGGCTCCTCCGCCGGCCTCAGTGTCCACTCGACGGACCCTCGCACAGGCCACGCTCTGGCGTCCATGGAGTGCCCCACGTGCCGCCGCACGACGACGTTCAACGCCGTCGAAGGCCCGCGCGCGCTGTCCAAGAACTTTGAGCTGCTGCGCGTACGCCAGGAGATGGAGAGCCAGACGGCGGTGCGTTTGAACCAGCTCAAGCAGGCGTGGACCACGCAGGTGCTAGAGAAGGAGCAGCTCGCGCGCGAGGCCGAGGAAAACGCCATGGTCGCGCAGCAGGAGAGCGTGCAGGCGGCCCAGCGAGCGCTGTTTCTGGCCAAGCAGGTCGAGATCAATGAGCAGGAGAAGCTACAGGCCCAGCACCAGGCAGAAGAGGCGAGACACAGGGCTCTGCAGGCGTCTAAACAGGCTGAGGCACTCCAGGCCGAGACGGAGCTGCTCAAGCAGAGGCTCCAGCACGAGGCGCTGCAGCTCCAGCGCGTCAAGAAGGACGCCAAGAGTGCGGCGCTCGAGGCCGCGGAGCTTCACTCGCGAGCCGAGAAACTGGAGCAGCAGGTCGAGTTTGTGCGGGCCCAGCTCTCGCTCCATGCGGGTAAGCACGACCCGTCCAAGCTTGTCGTACTGGTCGTGGAGCCAACAACAGTCGGCTCGTGGCTCATGCCGTACACGAGGTACGCTGTGATCAGTATCGCTCGTAGCCAGGGATCGCTGCCGCTGGATCCGTACGTTGCAGCGAAGACCTGGCTCAAGATGCGCCACGTTGCTGAGCCGAGCTCATCTGTCAAGGTGTATCGCCGCTACAGTGACTTTGTGTGGCTCCACCATGAGCTGTACAAGCGCTTCCCGTACGAAATGGTGCCCAGCATCCCGGCCAAGCAGCTCTTCTTCTTCAACAAGGACAAGGAGTTTGTGGGCGAGCGAATGAGGTCGCTGCAGGCTTTTCTGCGAGAGATCCTGCGGCATCCCGAGCTCGCGACGACCGAGCAGGTGCGTGCGTTCTTACTGTCGACGACAGAGGAGCTGGAGAATCTTCGCAACGCGTCGCGGCTGAATGATACAGAGGATGACTCGTTCCTGAAGGAGGTCGAAGCGAGTGAAGCCGCGGCATCCTCCACGGCGCCATCGTCCTCTACGAGCAGCAGCGGAGCCAAGTCACGCAGTGGCAGCTTCGTCGGAGCTGCATTGACACAGCCACAGGCCACGAGCGCATCGCCTGCGCCATCCTCATCACGCTCTAGCTGGGCCTGGGGTGCGATGTCGGCTCTCACGACCAGTGCAGCCAAGCTTGTGACTTCTACCGGCACGGTCTTGACCAGTAGTATCGCAGGCGTGTCGACATCGGCGACTGCTACTGTCACCGACGACGTGACTGAGAAGTCAGTGTCGTCGAGCCTGACGCTATCCGAAAACGATGAGGCTGACAGCCACACGCGCCAAGCCATTGAGAAGCGACGCAAGTACATCGACATTGCCAAGACCCACCAGTCCGTGACGCAGAAGGGAGCACACTTATCGCGTGTGCAGCGTCAGTATGCCCACCACTTGCATCGCCTGTGTGAGCTGATGCATGACATGGACACGCTCGACCGCAACTACAACAAGCAGAAGGAGGAACGCCACTTGCTGGCGGTGTCGATGATGGACCACAGCAGCACGTACACTGCTCGCCAAGTGGAAGAAGACGCGCGTGCCTGTCTCGAGTCGGAGCGGCCGTTCCAGGAGAAGGCATCGGAAGTGTTCAGCGCGCTGTCCCTCGCAACGAGCAACGATGCCGAGTGTATGGAGTACGCGTTGCTGGAGATTTCACGGATGCAGACGCTCCATCTGGGTGCGATCGAGGACAGCTTCAAGCGGCTACGCACCAAGGAAGAAGCGATCCAGCAACACGTTGCTCTGTCGGCGACCACGCGAACGGGCTCGATGTCGTCGTTGACTGGGGCTTTGGCCAGTGAAAGTGGAGGCGGTTACTACGGCTCGCCACCCACGCTAGCGTCGTCCTCGTCTTCTGTCGCGTCGACTTCGACGTCTCTCATTGCAGCGAAGCAGGAAGAGCTCCACGCACAGCGCCTGGATCTGGAAGACAAAGTAGCGGCTGTGGATCCTGGACGCTCCAAGTTCGTGCTCGAGACGCTGCAGCAAAATGTCAAGGAGATGCACACACTCGCTGTTGCACGTCGTAAGCTCCACGAGAGCAGCTACCAGCAGCTCCTCGCAGCGTGCCGTGCAGTATGAGCAAGAAGAAGAAAAACAATCATCGATTTGGGTACGCGTAATATGGATCTGTATCAACTGCTTGGAGAGGGGACTGTTTATCTTCTGTTCATGGCTTTCTTCGGCAAATATGCCGTGTAGGACGGTGCGGCCTTGGCGTAGTAGGCTTTCATCGACGGCAAATCAAACTCCACGGGCTGTGGTCGTGGTACGGCGTCCTCCAGTGGTTCTGCTGTATTCCCCACTTGCACGGGGTGCTTCGTTTTGCCTTCTTTCTTCTTTACAGGCGATGGTGCTGACGCCATTGACGATACGAGCGCCTGAAAAGCCTCCATTTCCTGTTCGCACGTGGCCACCAGTGCTTTGTATTCACCGATCGCACACTTGGACGTTCGTGCCATCGTGAACGCGTCCAGGAGATGGCTCGCCAGTGCTTCTCCCTCCTCCACGAGCTGCGTTGCAGCGCCCGAACCGGAATCACTGTATTCCGCTTGGTCCTCCGAGGCGAAGCATTTCATCCACGCGAGTTTGGTCTCAAGAAGCAATGCATCCAGCCGATTCTGGAGACCACGGAGCTTCTCCTTGAGCTCTGACCGTGTCTCGATCGTGAATAAATGAACCGCATCGTCGTTCTTCACGGCGCTGGCAGCAGCAAGTGGTAATGGTGTCTCTATGCAATCGCTGGCTGGCGTCGTGAGCTTGTTGAGCTTCGCAATCGAGCCGTCTTTGACCATCGTGCTGCGTCGCTCCCGCATCTGCGCGAGCTTCTCCGCCATAGTACGGGGCTTCTTGTCCTCAGTTTCTACTGTCTTGGCTTCGCCTGCTTGACGGAGTTGCCGGATCAGTGACAGCGCCGTCACTGCTGGAGGGGAGCCTCCAGACAGCATGAGGTGAATGATCTGGAGTACTGAGGCTTGGAACCTCTCACGACTCTCCACCGCGGCTTGGTCGCGCGGCCAATCCGCCTCAATCAATTGCTCCACCGCTAAAGCCATACTTGACTTGTGAATGCCTGGGGCTTGCTCATGAGTCATCTGGACGAGCTGCCGATAGATGCGTTCATAGTCTGCTTTGTTATTTGACGACGGTGTGGCGAAAGGCATGGTTCTCCACCATTCCTTAAGTTCTTTCCGCGTTTCTTCCGTGTCCAACCCATTCACATGACCTTCGTGATCTCCATCTCCACGTTGTGCTTCCAATGCCCGCAACAAGCTCGCAAACAGCATCCCACTCGCATCCGCATTCGCCATTTGGCATTCTTTGTTGTGTCTTTTCAAGATCCGAATGTACCCTAATCCGGTTTTTACACAGCACATTGCGTAACCGGGTTACGTTTCTTTCCGGGTTTAGCAGAACCACGGACCTAACTCCTTTCCCTTGAGTCGAAAAGCGCGGGAGGACCTGGAAGCACCATGGCGAAAAAGGCCGCCAACAAGGACAAAGCGCGCGCTCCAGCGAAGCTCACAGGCGTCGAGGTCCACAACAACTCCATCTCTCATGCTGCCCACGTACCCGTGAACGCTGCTGCCGCCGTCGCGGCACCTGTAGCGTGTCTACAGCCCGAGAACGCTTCGATTCTCGAGCCATCTCTCTTGGACGACGCCGTCGTCACCACCGATCTGCTCTTAGAGCCGCTCTCAGCGACTCCCCACACGCACTTGGACGCTTCTATGAGCGTAACCAGCGTAACCAGTGTACCCTCCGTGGCCGCGTCGTCGCCTTCACCGTCGCCACAGACACAGGCGGCAATGCACGCCGCGAGACTCGTCGCCATGCAGCAGGCCGAGTACCAGCGCTCCGTGGAGCTCGTGCGGCAGCAGCTCGCGCAGCAGCACATGCAGCAGATGCAGCAGGCTACGCAGGCGCATCTCCAGCTTCAGCAGCAGCAGCAGTTGTACCAGAGCCAGCCCAGTCCCAGTCCCAGTACGAGTACGAGTGGGGGTACGCCGACGAGTGGTGGGGGGAGTGTCATGCAGCACATCCAGCAGCGGCTACAGGAGCGGATCCAGAACAAGCAGCACCAGCAGCTCTACGACCACATGCGGCAGCAGGCGGCGGACGCCAACGCTAGTGCGATCCAGAAGCAGCAGCAGCAACTGCAGATGCAGCAGTACCACGCCATGATCCGCGAGCTGGAGATGCACGCGACGGTGGCCGCTGGACAGTCTTCTGCAGTGACGAAGGCGACGTTGATGAGCCAGGAAGACCAGGAGAGAGCTCGCCAGGAGCGGCTTCAACGGCTCCACCAGATGCAGTTGCAGAAGCTCCAGCAGCAGCAACAGCAGCACAAGCACATGCAGGCCCAGCACGCAGCGGCGCTCCGTGTGACGCTCACGGGCATGCCGACGACGCTGACGACTGAGCAGCTCCAGCTCCAGGCGCAGCTCCAGCAGCACCAGAACCAGCGAGCCCACATCGACCACGACCGCCTGCGGCTGCTCCAGCAGCAGCAAATGCAGCAGCCTTTGCCGGCGACGGCGGCTACTCCATCCACAGGCACAGTGATCACCACAGGTGAGGCCACTACTAAGGTGGCTCAGCCGGCGAAGTCGCCCGTGGCCAAGCCAGCTGCACCCAAGAAGCGAGCGCCGACTCCTGATATTGTGGTTGTGAAGACGGACCCTGCGAGTGGAGAGTTATCGTCGGCGTCGACGGATGCACCGCCCAAGAAGAAGCGCAAGTCGCCTGCCGAGAGCCAAATGGAGACGCTGGTGCGCGTGCTGTGTCGCTTGCATCTGTCGAAGAACGAGAACGAGTTCCGCACGCAACTGGACAAATTGGCCACGTGGATCGGCAAGAGCATCGACGCGTGCCTAATGCGGTTCGCTCTGCGGGATCTCGTCGACATTTTCAACGTCAAGCAACAGCAATTTGAGAAAAACCCCGTGTGGGCGAGCGAGCTGCTGCCCAAGTACACGTTCACGCACGACAAGTTGCGCCATTCGATCGCGGCTCTCGACCAGGCGAGCGCTGCGAACAGCCAAGCCAATCCAGCGACTGGCTTAGCTGCGGCTGCCACGGGGTCGACAGCAGCGCCAACCGCGGACGCTGTCACGCTGGGGGCTCGAGAGCACGCGTACGCGGCGTTGAAGGAGCAAATGCTGGTGACGATGCAGATGCCCAAGCTTCGCGCACCTAAGCCAATGGCTCCTCCTCCGACTCCCACCGCTGTTTCTGTTGCTGCTGTTGCTGGCTCGGGTACTGATGAGACAGGGACCTCCGGGGATGATAAAGCAGCATCAGCGAAGAAGAAGAAGGAGCTGTCGATCGATGTGAATGCCAGCAGCATAGCAGTCGCTACGACGACCGACTCGATGGTATCCACAGCTACGGGAACTCCTGCCGGTCCGCCGAAACCAACGCCAGTACGACCACCCATCGCCAGACCCATCCCAATTGCAGCGCCGGTGACCACAGTCATTTCCCCGCGGGTCGCGCAGCAGCTCTTTGACCTGGATCTCGGCACGAGAAGCTGCACGATGGCAGCGGACGAAGGCGAGGAGCGGTTCTACTTCCCGATCAAGCCCGTGACTAATATTATGCGACGAGCACTGCCCGGAGGAGGATCGCCGAGTGTCCGACGGCGACGGAAGCGACGGGCGACAAAGGAAGGAGACGACGCCGGTGCTGAGGAAGCGGGTGTGAAGGAGTCCCACCAGGATGAGGAGGAAGACGATGACGACGGTGAAGGTGACGAGGGAGAAGAAGCGAAGGGGGAGAATGAAGATGCAGACGACGACGACGACGCGAAGGGTGAGGCCAAAGCTCAGCCAACGCAGAGTGCTGTGGATGCCGGATCAATTTCCCTGCCGTCCGTGAAGATCGACGACGACGCGGCTGCGTTCATGCAGGAATGCGTGACGGAGTTCCTGTTGTTTTTCACGAGTGAAGCCCGCGACCAGTCGATGCTGGAGAAGAAGAAAGGATCCATCACGGGCACGAATCTCGTGCAGGCCATGGAGAACCTGGGCTTCTCACCGTACGCCAAAGTGCTCGCGAACTTCAACGACCGGGTCCGCAAGGTCCAAGACGACCACGCGCAGCAGAAGCTCGAGCGCAAGAAGCAGAACAAGCAGCGCAAGCGCGAGCAAGAGCTGCTCGTCAAGCGGGAGCAGGAGGAGGCCGCGAAGAAAGCATTAGGCGAGTCTGCTGTGGCACCAACCGTACCAGCAGCACGTGCAGTGGCTGTCGAGGCAGTGATGGCCCAGGAGCCGCAGGCGTCCAGCGTGGTCGCGGATCCTGTGCCGGCAACAGCAGCAATGGCATTGACCTGTTGATGTGTGAAAAATGTAGCCATATCGGATTGGGAAGGGTAATGCTGCTCGAATATTGCCCAATCAAATCACTCTATTCGCGATCTTCTGAAAATGAAATAGAAGAGGAAACGAGAATGGAGACAGCGCCGCGGAGACAAAGGCAGTGGTTGTGTGCGTGGTACGTCTGCGGCATCATCTGGATTTACACTGCGGTGGCATCAGTGGTGGATTCGGATCTCCACGTGCAAGCGACGCTGGATGCGCCGGCGCTACAGTCGGACAAGGAAGAGCTGGTCGAATGGGCAGCGCGCATGGGAGCGACGACATCCCTCAAGCCTGGATACCATGTGAAGAATGAAGAGCCAGTGGATGTGTTTCTGATAGTGGGCGTGAAGACGAGTGTGGTCCACAATTTCAAGTCGCGTCAAGCGATCCGGCAGTCGTGGGCGAAGCGCGAGGAGCTCAAGCCACTGGGCGTTCGCGTGGTATTCCTTGGCTGTTCACCTGACTTCTCTTCCTTTACAAACGCGAGTGAGCGAGGCCAAATCCAACGTGCGATCGAGATGGAGAAGAAGCTGTTCGAGGATCTTCTCACTCAAGAGCTTCAATGCGTCGACTCATACTTCCGCCTCGTCGAGAAGACTATCAGTTTCAAGACGTGGGTCGTGGCCAACGTGCTTCCGTTAAACCCTACGCTGCAATACGTCATGCTAGCCGACGACGACGTCTTCGTCAATGTTGATCGCCTCGTGGCAATGCTGCGAAGGGATGAGACCCCCAAGTCGCGATACTACGCAGGGTCAGTGCGGCCCAATGTCTCTCCAATGAGAGACCCACTCCACAAGAACAGTGTCGCTCGGAATCTCTATCCCATGACCAAGTTCCCACCGTTTGCCGGCGGGCCACACTACATCGCCTCGGGCGACATTGTGCGCTTCGTGGCTAAAAACAAAGACAAACTCAAGGGCGTGGGCACGAACGAGGACGTCACGATGAGCTACTGGCTCTTCGCACTGCTCCAACTGTCTCCCGTCAACATCCCCGAGTTTGAAAACCTACAAACCGCTGCGTGTCGTGAAGATCTCATCGCCTTTGCAGACGTGTCACACTCGGCGATTCGTCTAATGCACGACAACATCGCTCACAACCGCAGTCTGTGCGACGGTCTCACTCGTAACCACGCAATGCGGTCGTTTTCAAGCCTGTTCATCACCGGAAACGAAACGGATTCGACTTCTGATGACACAGCAAGCCTGTTCTCGTGGAAGTTGCAGCATGACAAGCCATCCAACTTGGTCCAGATTGAGGTCACAATCGACGCAGGCGCCCAGCAAGTCTCGTATCTGTACAAACCGTCCACGACGACGTATCGCGATGGGCTGTGTGTGGCTGGTGCGATGGCGCTTCAAGGAGAGCTGTACATTCTGGTGGGAGAGTCGTTCTGTCAGTACCACCGCCGCAAGCTGCAGTCGTTTCTCGATGAAACAATTGCCACGCAACCAGCTATGAGAGCACTCGTGGCACTCCCTCGCCACAATCTCGCCCGCGAACCGTATCTTGACGATACCAAGCTCGTCGCGTTGGCACCCGGAGTGAAGTACGCACGTGTCATCGTCCAGTGTCTCTTCGTCGACATGTTCCCCTCCACTCAGATCCTCGTCCTTGACGACGTCGACGTTGGCTCTACCCAGACACCGGACTTTTTCATTTTCTCGGAGGCTGATGGAGGTACGGGCTCTACTTCCACAAGGCGACTCGGTGCAAACACGAAGCTGATCAGAATCTCTAGTCTCAGAGAGCTCGAGAGTCACGAGGCTGGACAATCAGTCGCGAAAACTACAGACCACGTCGCTGAGCATTTCATTCCAGCAGTCTCGTCGTTGTTTGGCCAGAGTGTGCAGCACAGTCCACTTAGGCTGCTGCAGCCACGCCGTACAACCGAGACGGCAGGCGGTCGTCTCTTCTGTGGAGTCGTCGACATGGCTTGCGATCCGCTTCAAGACGAAAGCCAGTCTCCACTCAGCTTCCTCTCTGCGATTGGCAGCGTAACTTCCCTCTACCACTGTGACGACGCCCTCTCCACGCGACGTGATGAGCCGTTCTCCACCGACCTCCTGGTCTCGGATCTCCAGCAGTTCAAGTTCGTCGCCATCGTCGAGTCTCCATCCGAAGGTCTTGGCTCCGTTCTCGAAGCAATCGCCGCTGTGTTTCTAGCTGGTTCCGTGCCTATTTACACGGGATCATCTGCTATTGTGAGTCGTCTTTTCAACCCTCGGGCTCTCATCCACTGTGGTGAATACGACTCGCTTCGTTCATGCACCCACGTCGTGGAGCATGCGCACGAGTCTCAAGACGCCTACGAGGCACTAAAACGAGAGCCTCCAGTCACCAACACAATCGCGTTCTACGAGACCTTCTCGTGGCATCCAGACGTCGTCGAGTGGATGGAAGCACAGTCGGAAGACCGATCGCAGCTCATGAGGGCGAGCCACAAGCTGCTGCAATTGATCAAGTGAGCTCTTCTGTAAATGTAGTCATATCGAATTAGAAAGGATATCGGGTCTCTAGGGATATTATACCTTTTTTGAACTTAATTGGGCAAATTATACCAAACATTTCAAAAATGTGGAAAATATACCATCTTGCCGTCGGCTCCAAATTGACCTCCAGAAATAGGAATTATGTACCACCCAAAACAT
>JAADVL010000532.1:0-22366 GCA_023334995.1 Pythium sukuiense | reverse complement strand
GGCTCGGGATGACGACACTGCTTCTTGAAATCGACAATATCGACACCGACCACGAAGACGAAGAAGATTCGCCGGGCGAACGCATTGCAAGACTTGTGACGCTAGTCGGCAAGACGCTGACGTCACTCAGTATCGACTACGCCGTGATCAACGACGCTACGCTCACTCGCATCCTGAACGAGTGTCCTCGGCTTCGAAACTTGCGTCTCGGGCGCATGGAGCTCGATTCTATGGCTCCATTGGTTCGATTTCACAGCGAGCGCCGTCATCTTGCGTCTGGTTTTCATAGCGAGCGACGTCATCTTGCGTCTCTCGAGATTTGCAATTTCTAGGTTCCGATCAAGAAGTTCGAAGCTTTCATTGGCAACGTAGCCGACAATCAAAATGGTGTCTTCGGTCTCGAACGACTATCGATTGGTCGTGGATGGAGTCGATTGTATCGCAAAGCTACGTCGGACGCGTTGACTTGTCTACTTGAGAGTAGCAAGCGATTGGCGCATCTGCATTTGATTTCCACGGACAAATGGCATGCTGGACGCGACTCTTTTCGCCAACTCGAACTGTCGCGTTTTCGTGGCGACGGCGTTGAAACACTCGATCTTCGAAGCCGACTAGCGTTTCCGAGCGTTGTGCGTCCAGTGGAAGCGTCGACAAACCTTGCCTTGCGCTGTTTAATGGCTGACGATCAAATGCGAATCGTATTCGAACTGGCTGCTCTCTCAGGTCGACGAAGTGTCGTCAGGAAGCATGTTGTTCGAACCAATCGCAACGGCGACTGCGCTTGAAGATGTGTGGACGATCAACAGCGTTTGTCAGTGGTAGAGCAATGAATCAATGGTAGTAAGTACCGGTAGTAGAGAGTGCATTGAAGCAGCGGATTGGATTGCTGGGTTGATGTTATGAAAGTTGTTTACAGCACCTTGACGACGACCTTGCCGACAGCGCGGCGGGTCTGCACGCGCTCGATGGCGTCCACGACCTTCTCAAGTGGCACGACCGAATCGACGACTGGCTTGACCTTGCCGGCCTCAATCCACTCACCGATCTTCACCAGGTCGGCGCCCGACGACTTGCAGAACATGTACACCTGCGAGGCTCCGATTGGCGACTCAATTGGCTCTGGGATCTGGAGCAGCGACACGTAGCGGCCAGTGTTCTGCTTCAGCACGACCTGCGCGCTGGTGTTCCACGAGGCTGGCTCCATGCCACAGTCGTAGATGAGGTCGATCGAGTGCTTCTCGAGGACATCGGCCCACTTCTGAGTGTGGTAGTCGATGGTCTCGTCAGCACCGATCGACTTGACGAAGTCAGCGTTCTTGGCACTGGTGGTGGCAACCACGTACGCGCCAACGGCCTTGGCGAACTGCACGGCGAAGATACCGCACGAGCTCGAGCCGCCGAGGATGAGCACGCGCTGGCCGGCCTTGAGGTCGGCGTGCTGGAAAAGACCCTGGTAGCTGGTCAGACCAACGAGTGGCACGGCGGCAGCGTGTTCGAAGTCAATGTTCTTTGGCTTTGGCGCGACGTACTTGGCCTCAATATCGACGTACTCGGCGACAGTGCCAAAGTTCGGGATCTCAGCACGCGAGTAGACCTCGTCACCGACCTTGAACTCGGTCACGCCCTCGCCGACCTCAGCGACGACACCGGCGGCGTCGAAACCAATGCGGTATGGCTTGTCCGCCGATGGCTTGCCACCGGTTAGGTACTCGCCCCACATCTCAACGATGAGGTAATCGACTGGGTTGATCGAGGCGCTGTGGACCTTGACGCGGACCGAGCCGGCAGCGAGCGTTGGCTGGTTCACGGTGGCGATCTTGAGCACGTCCTTGGACTTGCCGTAGCTCTCGTAGACGGCGGCCTTGAAGGTAGCAGGAACGGACGACATGGTGACTTGGGGAGGATGTTCTTCTGAGACTTGCAGCGCAGATTGGAGAATGAGAGAGAGGATCGCATCCGCCCCAAGGGCGGACGCAACTCCTCAGCCCGGAGCCCAGAGGAGACCACAGGAGGAGGCTGGGTAGGCTTCGAGATCTATCGATCCATCCGTCGAATAGGTGGGGATCGATTACATCATCCACCGAAAATAAATTTTAGCTAATCATAGAATCGTCAACATTAGGGTGATTTCATTCGTCGATAATAGAGTATGGAGTTGTTTATTGGTCAATCCGAAGGTGAGACCATGGATAGACTCTGCCTCAGCACGGTACACACGTAGTCCTCAGTGGCTACGTACGGCTCAGTATGTACAGAGAGCCGTGAAGACGGCGAATCGTGTCACGTAGTTGTCCGTGACTACAGTTCACTGGCGAAATGTATGGTTGCGCGTTCTGTAGACATCCGAGCTGTCGCAACCGCCAATGACACAATTAAGTGGATCTGGCTGATTGCCTAACATCCGACACTAGCCATGCATGTTGATGAAGGCGGTTGTTTACATGGTGCACGACGAGCTCTCTCTGTGTGTGCGAGCGATACCCAGTCCAGGTTGTCAATCAGACCTTGCAAGTTGAAATGATGAACGATAGATCCGGATCGACAGGCAGCTAAAGCTGCTCGAAGGATTAGAGATATTGAAGCAATCCAGCAAGCGCTGGATGGACGGAATGACACGATGGAATGGGGGTTGAGATCAATGTATTGCATGTTCACTGTGACTAGGTAAAGCTAACGCCTTGGTTGGTTGATTGGGTGCTTAGAGCACCTTGACGATCACCTTACCAACGGCGCGGCGCGACTGCACGCGCGCAATCGCATCCGCAACCTTGTCGAGTGGGTAGGTCGAGTCGACGACCGTCTTGACCTTGCCCTCTTCGATCCACTTGCCGATCTTCACGAGGTCATCGCCCGACGACTTGCAAAACATGACGTACTGGGTGGCACCAATCGGCGACTCGATTGGAGTTGGGATCTCCAGCAGCGACACGTAGCGGCCAGTGTTCTGCTTCAGCACGACCTGCGCGCTGGTGTTCCACGAGGCTGGCTCCATGCCACAGTCGTAGATGAGGTCGATGGAGTGCTTCTCAAGGACCTCACCCCACTTCTGGGTGTGGTAGTCGACGGTCTCGTCGGCGCCAATCGACTTAACGAAGTCAGCGTTCTTGGCACTTGTGGTGGCAACCACGTACGCGCCAACGGCCTTGGCGAACTGTACGGCGAAAGCGCCAGTGGAGCTGCTACCACCGAGGATGAGCACACGCTGGCCGGCCTTGAGGTCGGCGTGCTCGAACAAACCCTGGTAGCTCGTGAGCGCGACAAGTGGCACGGCAGCGGCGTGGTCGTAGTCGATGTTCTTTGGCTTTGGCGCGACGTACTTGGCCTCAATGTCGATGTACTCAGCGATGGTACCGAAGCCAGGGATCTCGGCACGCGAGTACACCTCGTCACCAGCCTTGAAGTTGGTCACGCTGGCACCGACCTCGACGACGACACCCGCGGCGTCAAGGCCGAAGCGGTACGGCTTCTCAGCCGATGGCTTGCCGCCCGTGAGGAACTCACCCCACGCCTCCACGACGAGATAGTCGATTGGGTTGATCGAGGCGCTGTGGACCTGGATACGGACGGCATCAGCAGCGAGCGTTGGCTGGCTCACAGTGGCGACCTTGAGGACGTCGGCGCACTTGCCGTAGGTCTCGAAGATCACGGCCTTGAAGGTAGATGGAGCTGGGGACATCTTGATGGGAGTTGGTGGGGCGGTTGCTTGGCTTGAGGGCTGGAGAGCAGATTGTAGAATGTGAGATAGTGGAGTGTACGCGTAGCCCGGGCACTCGACGAGTCGCTCGTGGCGTGGCGCGGCGAGGAGGGGGGAGTCTTGGGTTGCGAAGTATCGAACGTGCCCTCCCAAGGCGAAAAGATCTATTTTCTCAACGAATCTCACCATAGACAAGCGTGATTACGAGACCCATGTAACTTATGAACCAATTAGCGGACCTTCAGACTTCAATAAGATATTTTCAGCCAATGGAATTGACGCAAATGTATTGGCGGCTGAGTAATCACATATCCAAAGTTCGGAGAACTCCGTTCTGTAACCACGTGGGTTACACGGTTGGGCTGTGGATACGCGCCCTCTGTCTGAGACTCACCACAATGCACTTGGCATTTGTATGGGAAGTTCAAACATGCCGTTTACAAAGGCGTGGAACGGCTCATGGCTCATGGCATGTCGACGCCTGTGTTTGAAGCTGATCCCAAGCCTATCAATGGATGCCATGTGCCCATGTGGGCACCATGCGACTCTGGATGAATACAGTGCCACAGACACGCGAATGAGGAGGCAGCGTCTTGGCGTGGGCGTCCCGCTACTCTTCCTATCGGCTTAGGCCAGTTGCGTCAGCAACGCAAATAAGATCTACAGTAGAGATGTGTGTATTAATTCCATCGGTCAGGTCTGTACCTGTACATTGGTGAAGTCTGGCAACATGCACAGGTAACCAGCGTCTCTCCACATTATTGTCGATATGGGCGATTTCCCGATGCTTGTGGTTGGAAATCGCCACAGATCACCGTTCTTGTATTCGGCGTCGCTGCAAGCAGGCAGATCATTTCCTTCATATAGTCGGTCAGCACCACCCCTGGTATGCGTTGTTCAAGTCGATGGAGTGCCTGGAGGAACGCCCATCGACTTGAGGCTGGATACTTTTCACGAACTTCCGATACTGGCATGCCATTCGTAGCTTGAGCAATTTCCTGGTAGGTGGACTGGTCTGGATTGGCAACGTAGTAGTGCAGGTACCGGAGACTGGAGCAACGGTCCCACGCAACGTGGCTCAGTACGTCCAGCGCAGATTTTTCGAGACGGTGACGGAAGCGAAGACGCTCTAGCTTCTTGAATTCAGGGGCATTGCCATCCATGCTTCTGCATTTGTCGAGAAAGACTTCAATCGCAGTGCTTCGGACATTCGTTGTACCCAACTCCAGCGACTGTAGCGGCACGATAGCTGTCTCGAAGACAGCCAGTGAGTTGAGCGTTGCGTCCGAAACGGTGAGATGTTGCAGGTTTGGGCAATGACGCAACACCGACTGGATTGTTTCTTCGTCGATTCCTGGAACTTCAAGCCGTAAGGCTTGTAACGGGGGACCGAAAGCGAAGCCGAAGATCTCGTGGAGGTGATTTCTGGTCGTCGTGTCCCCAGGAGCACACGTGAGCTGGAAAGTCTGGAGTTGAGCTGTATCCGAGTCCGGAAGAGAATCATTGAGACTGAGGCGGGTACGTTTGGTGGGAACAGACCCCTGAGGCACAGAGCAAAAGCCCCGTCCATCGATGAAAATGTTTGCCTTGTCGCCGTTCATGGAGAGCAAAATGGCGTCCACATCAGCGTCTGTCGTCACAGTGTAGTCGGCGCTATCTTCAAAGCCGAACTGGCTCGTCACAGCGGTGCCTCTTGGTAGACGGATGCCGATCAAAGCCGAGTGGCTTCGAGCAGGCCCAGGAGGTGCTATCCAGTCCTGGAAATAACACTGCAACGGGTTGCTGACTGCCATCGTGTTGAAGATTCCATCCGTGTCTTCATCGGATAGAGACACACGGACAACTGAAAGCGACTCGAGTGTTTGGCGGGAGTTGTGACTGAGAAACGTCGCTGTGATCAGCTCCCAAACGCCTGGTGGGAAGAACTCGGTGCCTTCGACGTCCAGTTGATCTTCCTCGTCGCCTATCTGTAGCATCTTCACGTTGTCGGCCCGAAGCATCGCCGAGCATAGCGCTGTGAATTCCGGCGTCACGACTTCCAGTCGTCCGACCCACAACCGACGAATAGAGACTCGGGGTTGTGTGAACGAGTCTTCTCGGTGGTTGCCCAACGAAGTGACGAAGCTGATCCAGTTTTCGCGCCACTCTGGCGTCAAACGGTCGTCATCAGCGGGCGGCACGAGGGGTATGAAGATGGTGTCGATGTGGACGCCCAGTAGCACGATCCGCTCGAGAACTTTGATCGTTTCGGCGTGCTCGTACAGGGCTCGCATGTCGAGATGCAGCGACTCCAGCGCGAAATGAGGATTCTCGACAGGTAACCGACTCGCCGTTTGAAGCTGCTGAATCATTGTCTCAAGATGGACAAGGAACTTGATATCGTGGTCTTTGACCGCCGTGGGTCGACGTGCTTCCTGAACTGTCAAGTGCCTGGTTGGGACGAACACATGAAGCTGGAGCCTTGGTGACACGATCTCCTTCCCGTCGCTCAGCTCGGTCGCACGGCTCATATGAAAAAGGAACTCCTTCGACCAATCCTCACATTCACACAGAAACTTCATCGTCTTCTCCCAGTCGACCATGATCAGCGTGTGGCGACGCTGAATCCGGAACTGGTAGTTGGGTCGAAGCGTGTGCGCCGTGAGATCCATAAACGGCGCCGGCACGAATCGACTGAGCTCACGGAGCTTCTTGAGCCACAGCTTGTTGTCCACACTAGCGAGCACACTCGTCAGCAGCAGCGCTTCTCGAATACGCTTCAGCTGGGCTTCGATAGCGGCCTGGGACTTGAAAACGAGGTTATACGACCAGTAGATGTCGAGCCACCAGTCGGTCTCAGGGTCTCGGCCCATGAGCACGGCGCCTGGCGTGTCATGACGGTCGGGGTCGGCGACGTGGACCAGGCCACGCAGCGTGATGAACGACGGATCTATGAACGCCCAGTCGTCCGTCGTCGAGGCAGCGCTTGGTGTCGCCATCATCATTCGCGCGTTAACAGACTGAGACTCTCAGTATCCTCAGCCAGTCGCCTGATACCCTCAAAGCTTCGAAAAAGAACACGGGAAAATCAAATAATTACTAAAATAGGTGATGGGTACACAATCACACATCTCAGTCAACTTCATCAGAGCCCAAGCGGTTCGATAATTATGCAACACAGTGAAGGATACGGCTCTAGTATTGCACGTCGCTCACATCAGGAAGCACGAGGACCGAGCGACGCCGCGCCTTGGCTGCAAACGCAATGATGTTCCTCAGTGGGTCTTCCGCGACTGCCGGGATGGCGTTGTTGCCACTGAGTCGTCGAAGAGATCCAAGGAACGCGAGTCGGCTTTGGAGCTCAAGTGGGGTGTCGACTTCAGCGAGAAAGGACCCGTCATGAGTTTTGAGGCAGTCCCAGTCGGCGACTGGGATGCTGGAGAAGGGTCCAGCGGGTCGGTACACTTGCAGAGTGGCGAGTGTCTTGTTTGAGACGACTACGTCCTCCAGAGCCGTGGTTGTAGACTTCCGGAACGCACTGCTCCATCCTTCGCCCACGCGAAGTCGGCTTAGGGTCGAGTGGATTGCGCTATTCTCGTCGGCAACTGTCGACAGGAAGGACTCGAAGGCGTCTATCGGAAGCACGGCCAAGCGGAGTTCCAACGATGCAAGCTTGCTGCTGGGTGGGCGTTCATAGGCTTCAACCAACGCATCCAGAGACTGCAGCATAGCCCCATTTATCCGAAGGCTCTCAAGGTTTGGGCATGCGCGGAGGCACTGGTCTAGCATGAGGTCATCGACATCGGCTCGGTCAATTGCAAGCGCAATGATGGATCGGCCAGCGAGTTGCAGAATGCGTGGGATCCACTGCTTTGGTCCAACGTCTAGGGATCCGTCGAGTCCAGGCGTGGGCTGTTGGCCAGGTGCAAGCCGAAGCACGAGCGTGCGCAAGGATGGCTGGTCTGGACCATGGTCTTCGGCTCGGCTAGGGCTGATAATACGCTCGAACTCTGCCACTGCATCTGCTGAGATGTCGCCAAGACCAGCCAGCTCGAGCGACTCGATCGAGTTCTTGGCTTGTTGACTGAAAATGCCATTCGCGAGGTGCCGCCAAAACACGCTCGTTGATAGCAATGGAGCTTCTTGGCCTTGGATTGACAGCGAGCGAAGGTTGGTTGCGGTTTGTAGCATCGGCAGCCAAGAAGCGATCAAATCCGGTGAGATGGACGCCGATGAAATCTCCAGTCGGTCGATTTGAACGTCAGGCGTTGCCGACCCGCAGCCTAGCAGCTTGTGAGCGAGAGAACGCCAGGCTTGTTGAAGCGCTTCTTGGTCAATACTGTCGCGGTTGTATCTCCCTGGTAGCGCCAGGAAGTCAATCGAAACCTTCGTGTCCACAAGGCGTTCAAGCGCGTTGAACACGACTGGGTGGACATCGTGACGCCAAAGGTATAGCTCGACAGTCTGGAGCAGGAACGATGGCAGCACTTCTCGAATCCCATGCCTCTTCTCGAATCCGAACTGACGGGCGTGAACGACCGCATCCGTCACGTGGTCGAGTGCTGATCCTTGCGCTTCAGGACTCGCAGCGGCCTCCGCGAACTCGAATCGTACAGGCAGAGGCTTGATCACGTCGCCCCATGCGACGTTCTTCTTTCTTGCCATCGCATGCAGAGCCAGAAGACTGGAAACGAACTCTTCGCTAAAGTTTTCGTTGTTGTTTCCCCACAGGATGCCAACCTTGTCTCGCCACCCGTTGGTCTCACGTGTCACGCTGCCTTCGAGTGTGAAGGCGAACTTGCACTCCACGCGGTCTGCTCTCTGCGCTTTCGTGAGCCGCAGTCCGCTCGTTACATTCATCTGCTCGTACCACGCACCATAATCGACTCGTGCCAGCATAGTCGTCACCAACAGCGCCTCGCGTAGTTCGTTGAACAAGCCTTCGTCGTCCTCAGGACTCGACATACACGCGTGGTGGCCGAAGAACCCACAGCGCTCATGCTGCTTGAGCCCCTTGGGGTGGACGTGGATCCACCAGTCGGACGCTGTACTGGACTCCACACGCACGTTCTGCGAGTTGAGATGGTGGCGGTCTGACAGCCTTACACGGTCGCGAAGTGTGCGAAACCATCGCGCCAAAAGCGACCGGTCTCCCGCTTCTGCCGGTGTCGTCACTGGCGTCGTTTCAGCTGACGCCACGCCCGGTTTCGCTGCCAATAACGTCGATGCCGATTGGAATAGCACGTCCATTGTGGTGTTGATGTGGTAGCTTGTGAGACCCACGAGGCAAATCTTGCAATGGCCGTCTCACGCACGCAGCAGCTTCGTACTGCTGGGACATGGGCAGACATCCTCCCTTGTTCTTCTTCTTCTTCTTCTCACATAGTGAAGCGTACTGTACTGTAGTGGAGAGCGCCCTTCATGGTGATTGTGGGCCTCATCGCGTCATGTTGGATTCCTTCTTCCGCCCGTGGAAATCAGTTGTTCTTCTTCAGGTGTTTATGGAACGCTCGACAATCAGCCAGTCAAATGGCGTCGTGCGTCCGTCTGGCCAGTCAGATGCCGCCGTCGTGTCGTGTCACTTCAACATCAAGTGGCGTGTTGATTGGCCTTTGCAAATCCTAGTAAACCGGGACTGTCCACACGCGAGACGTCATCAGGATGGGCGATTCGCTTTCAAACTGGCATTAGGTGCTTTAGATGAGGACTCTGACATGCATCATATCCTATTTTGAGGAAAGAGGCCTGCTACTTCGGATACCACTCGACATGACGGTAGCGTGGTGTCTCCGCGAACTCGTAGATGAGCTGCTTGACGTGCCCATCAATGTGAAGATCGTGGTTCGCCAGAGCGACAGCTCGCATCGCACCGAGAAATGCCAGGAGCTGGCGCCTTTGCTCATCCGTGAGGCCAGGGATACGTCTGCCATCGAACTGGTTTCCGCGACCGATGTATCCCGTGCGTCGCCTGATGAAATGGGTCAAAGACTCGTTTTGCTCGAGCATCTTCACCACGAGCTGAATGGTCACAGGATTGGACAAGTGCTGGAGCCCAAACTCCACTTGCAAGCGCTGGATGTGAAACGCGGGGTGTCCTTTGGTGGATGCTTGAGCAAGAAGGTGCTGAGGAACTCGTGGAGATCGGCTGCTGACGTCGACGTGACGTCCAGTTGCAACGATGATACTTTGGCTCCGTTAGCGTAGACTTGGCGGACCACATCCAGCGGTTAGCAGTTCGGAAGATCGCTCCTGGCCGAATTGTCCTCGTCTTCTTCGGGAACTGCGTATCCAGCGCAGGGAAGGCAACGTCATAGTCGCGAGCTGAGATACTCAAAGCTTCAAATGGGTTCTCGCTTTCCACGATCTCCTTGATAGCTGGGAGATCGGATCTCGTTGGGCGCTCGCCTCTAATGTTCAGCCTGGTAACACTCGTCGAAGCCTTGCTGAACATCGCGAAGGCCAACCAACGCCATGCCCGCGAACGATCAATTGCCCTTGTGCCAAAATGATCCTCCTCCCAATGGAACCGCAGGGTCAGAACGTCAACTTCTCTGGCGTGAGCAAGCGCCGAGCACAACATCGCGAACTGTGGGTTTCTCACGTAGCTGCTGTCGATTTCGATTCGCCGGGCACTGACGATGCGACCTTGGCCATCGCTATCGACACCGGTCACAAGTCGGATGAACGGCACCAATACTTGAAAGTCCAGTTGTGCAGAGTCACTGACGTTCGGAAGACGAAAATTTGAAAAGCGACGCCGGTCTGAAGAAGCGCCGAGAGGGGTTTTATCACGTGGTCGTGTGCCGTAGCAAGCCCGAAACTAGCCTCAATATCTGCAACTCGGAAGAGCACACCACGAGGCGTTGATTTGGTATACGCTTCGCTGTTCAATCTCTCTGTGCAGTGGATTCCGTCGACAACTTGCAGCAGGCGTACCTTGAGATCGTACGAGATTCCCGCCGAGTCGAAGGTCAGATCAAGCTTGATCAGAGTCGACTCAACGTCCACCAAGGACACGCTGCGCTTCATCAGTTCTTGCTCGATGCTTGCTAGATCGCGGACGTAGTCGTCACTGTGGTGGAGGTCTCCGATCAGTCGGCCGAAACACTTGGACCACGTGAGGAAGTGCTGGTTGTGGTTGGCTCCAAACGAATGCACGAACTGGATCGGGATACGCGGAGGGTTACAGCCGAAAGCCTCTGTGTACTTCTTCGGCACTCTGAAGTTGGCGAACTTCTTCATCATGGCGAGCTACCCGCTGTAGTCGGTCTTGCCCACGATGCTCGTGAGTACGATGGCGTCTCGCAGCGTTGCAACCCGCGCTTCCACGGACGCTGACAACGGCCATCGGTTGTCGAACGTGTCTTCGTTGTCATTTTCACAATCGTAGGCGTCATGGTCGCCTAGATGCCATGGATTCAAAACGACTTCGAGCCACACATCAGCGTCGCTAACAGCATCGTCTTCGTCGTCGTAGCCGATTCGGATCGTGTTTTGACCATCCATGTCCGCCGCGGCCAAAGCCATGTGAGCGCCTCCGAGGATCCGAAACCACTCGGATAGGAATAGCCACTCGGCTGGAGCTCCGCTGGCAGCTGACGCGGCATGATACGCAGGCGCCGCGTCCATAGTGGCGTCCACCATCTTCTTGGCTTGGGTTGGTTTATGCAAAGTTTGGATCCCTTCGAAAATTCGAACACGGAAAGAGGAACCTGTCTTATTCAATAAAACACGGTGGTAACGCGGCGTGACGCCGGACTCGAGAATGAGCTGCTTGACGTAGCCATCCATGTGGATGGCTGGGTTGGACACGGCAACGGCTCGCATTCCACCGAGAATTGTCAGCAGCTGGATTTCTTGGTCGTCAGAGAAGCCTGGGATACGCCTGCCGTCGAACGGCTTCTGTCCTGAACTCGATCGATGTGGACGCGCGATGAAGTGCGTCAACTTGTTGTTCTGCATTAGTACTTGCTCCAGCAACTCGGTCGTCTCTGTTCTTGACAAGTGTTGCCCAAAGTCCAGTTCCAAGCGCTTCAGGTGGTACGCCGCAGTGTCTTGAGCTAGGGGCCTCACCAAAAAAGAGCGCAGAAACTTGTGCAGCTCGGTCGCAGTTTTCGATTCGACGTCTACTAGTAGACTCAACGATGACACTCTGACTCCGTTGCTATAGGCCTGGCGGACCACATCCAATGATGAAGCCGTGAGGCCGTATGGGCGTAGACTTTCGAGATTTGGGCAAAGCTCGAAAACGCGTGCAAGCGTCGTATTGCTGCTCGCCACGCTGAACTTCAGTCCTCTGAGGCGTGTTCCGATGATGCCCAATAACTCAGCCAAGCCTTTATACTGCGTCGTCCTGAAGTCGCTGCCATGAATGACAAGCTGAGAACAAGACGAGGTGACTGACTCCTTCTCCGACGCAGTTTTCATCCGCTTGTTCGATCGACCTGACGTCTGCCCCCAGCAGAATCCATAGCCTGGAATGAATATCACCACTTTGCCAGCGTCGTCAGGTTCCGACAGTATCTCGCCTGACATTCCCTTGACATTGTGGCACTCGCGCGTGCTGGTCCCGGTAGAGGCGAGGAATATCGCTCGCGGGTGAATCGTTGCCATCGTTGTCTGGAATGAGGACCCAAAATTGGGAACGTCGGCCCCGTACTCGCGCGCAAAGACGCTCAACGGATGGAACGGGTTTTGGCTTTTTACGATCTGGCGGATAGCTGGAAGTTCCCATCCCATCGGCAGCTCACCTTGCATACTCAGTTTGGTCAAGCTCGTATTGGAAGCCTTGCTGAATAGCGCGAAGGCTAGCCATCGCCACGCCCTCGACCGCTCCGTCTCCTCGCCGATATAGTGGTGTCGTTCCCACTCAAAACGTATAGTCAGAACCTCAACACTTCTTGCGTACGCTAGCGCCGAGCACAATAACGCGAAGTGTGGAGCTTTCCCGGAGCTGCTGAGCACAAACTTCGATATACCGAGCGCTCACCAAACGGCCTTGATCATCGGCTTCAACACCCGTCAGCAGCCGGACAAACGGCCCCCAAACTTGGATATTTGGGTCGTCATATTCGCCGAGTTGTGGGAGTTGGAAGGTGGAAGAGCGGACACCGGTCTGGAGGAGATTGGTCAGGGCTTGTATCACGCGGTCGTGAGCCGCGTTTCCAGCAACGGGGACATCGATGTCAGCGACTCGGAAGAGCACACCGCGAAACGTTTAGTTGGCTTGCGCTAGTGAAGCTAACCTTTGCGTGTGGTGGATTCCGTTCACAATCTCCATGAGGCGTGCGCTGAGATCGTATGAACAGCCTTACGTACGACGAAAATCCAGATAGAGTTATATTGGCGTATAGGCTCTATGGATACGTCCAACAGCGATCGTTTTCTGTATCGTCGTCGCCGTCGATCCGAATCACATCTATCCACTTGTAATCTGAATCCGTCACCACCACGGTTGCTTCACCGACTCGGACAGGAAGAGCCACTCCTCAGAAGCTGCACTTGCTGGTGCTGGTGTCGCGCCGTAACAGGCTCCATTTTCGTAAATGAGACCGTGGCTATTCGCAGAGATGGATGCATGGAACCTGTAAAAAAGGATAGTGACCCTCCAGAATTAGGTTCAAAGGAATCATACCCATTCGACAAACCTCACCAATATGGATGTTCACTCAAACACAGCTACACGAGAGGGGCTGCAGATGTGAGCTCGAGCCTGTGGTGCAGTTCTTGCTGCTAAATGTACCGAACCGAGTGCGTGCGGGACCAGCGGACGGTGCGGAATCGCGGTTCGCACACCATCTCCCAGATGAATTTTCTGGCGTCGCTGTTGATTTTCGAGAGACGGATTCGCAAGGCCGTAGCCTCGAACACCGCCGAGGAAAGCCACCGCCTGAGCATTTAGCGCGACTGACATTCCGAGCAAAAGCTGCCCATTGAAGGTGTTCAACTTCACAGGTGTTTCGATCACGTGGGTGCCGGTGAGGTGCGTGATGTTGGTGTTGTGTTGAGAATGGTCTCGATCAGACGAAGCTTGTCGACACCCGTCGACCTGTCTTCCTGGATTTCCATATGAAGATGCTCAAGCGTGAATGCTGGTGTATTCTGGACTGGAGTTGCAACCGCCAACGAGTGGAGAAAGTCGTGGACTCGCCCCTCTGGGAATTTCGGTGACGCGGACATCAAGGGAAGAGATCTTGGCACCATTCGCGTAGGCATTCGTCAGGGCATTCAACGACGTCAACTTTCGGCTCTTGAACCGGAAGCTCTCCAGATTCGGGCATGCGTGCAGAATACCTTGGACCGTTGATTCGTCAGCCTGGGATTCCACCATCAATCCGCGAAGACGACGTCCAATGATGTTGAGGAGCGCGAGAATGTCTTGAGGGTTGACCGCGCTCTTTCCGGGTGTTTCGATTGCAAGATCAACGAGGGACGACGCACACGTTCCGATTGCGACGGGCAACGCTGGCTTCGACCCGTCGTCGTAACTGGGCAACTGGCCCCACACGAGTCCGTATCCAGGGACAAATGCCACACGCCTCCCGTGAGGTGCATCCACAAGCAACTCCCCTTGCAGAGCAACACGGGAATGCGAGTCGAAAGAGTGGATACAATCCGACGCAAGGAAGTACGCCCATGGTCGAATCGTAATCACGCGTCTCGCGAAGTGGGGCTTTAGCTCTGGATACAAGTCGTTGGTCTCGGTTGCCGAGTCTCTGAGTACTGCAAATGGATTCTCGCTTTCCACCATCGTGCGGATCGCCGACAGCTCCCACGCCACGGGACCTTCACCACGAAGGCAAAGCTTCGTCATGGACGACGTCGACACCTCGCTGAACAGAGCAAACGCCAACCAGCGCCACGAGTGGCGACGAGTCGCGCTGGTGGATCCCATCAAGTTCTTCTTCGCTCCACACATGAGGCTGAAGGATTCGACCCCTTTCGCGTAGACAAGCGCAGAGCAGAACTGCGCGAAATGCAGCTGGTCCACATAGCTTCCTGGCATCTTGATATGACGTACACTTGCGAGGCGTCCTTCATCATCCATGTCGATACCCGTCATCAGACGCACAAGCGGACTCCAGGTGGACGTGCTCAGTTCTTCTTCGACGCGAATCTCTGGAAGATACAGGTCCGAGACGCGAACTCCAGTCTGCAGGAAACACGTCATTGCCTCCACGAGCTCATCGTGGTACGATGTGTCACGGATATGCGCGCCAATGTCCACGACACGGACCGGTGGAAATGGCTTGATGGCATCTCATAACGGAGGGTCCTCTATGGCTTGATGGTACGAATATATCTCCTAACAGAGGCACCCCCCATTCAAGCATAAATGGATCTTCTCACAATCCAACCCGCTCGCCAACTGGAAAAAAATGAGGGACGCCATCGATGGAGGGGGGGCCGCGGCAGCGCCAGTCGAGAGCGAGTGGGAGTTCCTGCGCGGTTGGTTCAATGTATTTGACGACTATGGCGTGGGCTCGCCGTCGAATGGCCATATTCTCAATGATGACGTGCGTATCGGAGACCATGAGCACCGCGACGCGTGGATCGACGTGCCACTACAAGCGCATGATGGGCGCTGGCCACTTCTCGGACGCTGAAGACAGCGACGAGAGCGAGGACGACCACATTGAATCGGAATAGGCGGCCTCGGACGACGTTCACCAGCAGCTACGGCTGCTACGTGGCGCGATCTTGATCGCGAGCATGCTGGGCAAGTCCGACCATGACGCGTGGCTCGAGATGATGCAGACGAAGATGTTCCACCTCACCGAGCCATTTCCATGTCCCAGTCAACGGCAAGCTGCCGCAGTTCCCGATTCAGTGGCAGCTTCAGCTCACACTGGAACACAACACGGTCTTCATGGAGTGGAAGTGCCTGGGCAACCTCCTGGGAGATCTCCGACACACGGATGTGTTCCTGCGCGACATCGAGCGTGTGCATGACGTACTGGCTAAGCGCGGCATTGTTTGGCAGAGTATCGAGCCAACGCCCATCAAGATACGGTGGATACTCGACAAAGACTTGTCCTTCTACCAGGACGTCAGGCAACGGATTCAGCGTCTCACGGAAGGCATTCAGCGTACTCAGCAGCTCGAGATGGATGCTCGAAACCACGGCGAGGGCGTTGGAGGCTTGTTTCGTGTCTTGGCCATGGAGATCGACTTGCAGCACACGCCAATGCATGACCAGGTTCTCGAAGCAATGACGAATCTAGTGCAGACCGGCGTTCCGTTGTCGAGACTGTCTCTGCCGTGACTCGAGCGCGACACCCCGAACATCCACCAATGGATCCCGTTCGTCCGTCTCATTACTGGAATCGACAATACCCATGAAGGCAAACCAGCACACGTCCGGCGTATCGAGATCCCGGCAAGTTACGCGGTTAGCACCCACTTTGGATCCTTGTGTTCGGCGCTTGCGCGGTCCAAAGGAGTGGATGTGTTCTGCATCCTTGGAGGACAGCATACGTTGGTCGACAACTCCTTCACTACGCATTCAATCGTCCGTGACTTTGCCTGGCGATGGCTAGCGTTCGCACTGTTCAGCTCGGCGTCGTCGACGAGCGTGAAGGCGCTGTACATGGCTGTAGAACGACCGATAAACACGGAAAACGCGACCATCAAGCAGATGATAGAAGCCCCCGACCCATTTCGTCTCCTGGATCTCACGGCGATACGAAAGCCTGGCGATATTCGTGAAGCCGCCCACACGAACGAGATTCGAACTGTTACGATTCCACGGCGGACGGTGGTCCAAGCATCGGATGGCATCCGTGAGACCGAATGCCAAAGCGACCACGATCTCGTAGGCGAGATCATCGTATCTTCAGATGGTGACACCGTCGCGTTCATTCCTGGATACGGTTTGTGCCGAGGACTAATATTGGAGAGGCCAAACAAGCGCGCGAAAACACAGTCGGTGTCTACACCTACGCCTGTCCAGTCAGCGTCATCACTGCGTTCGATTGCGCTGCGATCGAAGGACGATGTTGAGATTTCCCCGGACTCGTTGGCTGAATTCCTCGAGATTTTCGGCCCAAGGTTGCGCGATCTCGAGCTCACGATCGAAGTGAATGACGACATACTCGAGCGAGTCTTCCAGTCGTGTGCGAAGCTCGAGAGTTTGTCGTTGAAGTCAGCAACCCTTTCGTCAATGGAAGTGTTCGAGAGGGCTTACGAAAATGGAGCTGAGACCACGTCACTTCGTCTGAAAGGAGTACAAGTCCCTGATTCATCGCTGCACACGTTCTTTGAGCGTTTGGCTGTTGTGAGCCCACACAAGAAGACTGCGGCCTACGAGCTGGAGCGCCTATACTACGACTTCAATCGGAAGTTTGCGACGCCACCTGAAACGAACCAGCTCCTGGAATCGATCCTCCAGCAGAACACAAACCTGACCCATTTCACTGGAATGGTCGCCGTTGCCCGCTTGAGCTTTCTAGAGGACCCGCCTTTCGCGTCATATCACGGGCAATTTATTCCGCGACTTCCCAGCGCCCAGAAAAAGAAGCTACTGGCTCTGCTCGGTGGCTTGCGAGTACTCGCTAAAGCCAAACCACACCACTTCCTGGATACCCACGTCGTGAAGCATATTCGAGGTTACGTGTTCGCCCCACGCTATCGCTATGTCGACTGGTTCAGAAACACCACATTTAGTCACTGAGCTAACGAACCATAGCCTCTCCTTTCGTTTGCACTGCACAAGTACGAACAAAACACGACAACTTCATTATGTGCCGTTTAAAATGGGTCTCGACCTGCTTGACGTGTGTTGCGCCAGTTCCTACGAAGTCGCTGATGATTTTTTCGTCTGTGATAATGTATGCTAGGTACAGTGTTGCCCTGACCACTCACCCTCACATCGACGGAGTCCACATACAAACAGAGTCACAGCCACTTCTTTGTGAATATTCCAGCGGCCTCTTGTTTGCTGGACATGGGGCTTCTACAATGCGGTTTTCTATGATGACGAAGGAGGAGTCGAGTCAAGGGAAGGGCGGAAGGAACAGTAGAGATCATGCGTGACGGGAGGTGACGATGACCGCAAAAGAACTGCCTGCATCAGTTACGTCAGTTGTCTTTTATGATGCGACGTGGGGCAGTTTACGATCGAGTGAGAATCGTGTGCTTGAAGATCGGAGGTTTCTCCAACTCACCCACTCCAGTATTCCACCATCGGCTCTAAGCCTCTGTAAATCTATACCTTTAGAATAAAAACTACACTCGTCCAAAGTCGCCACACAGAAAAACTATCAAATAGGATACCCGCCTTCACAGCTAGGACTACGCTTCACCTTTTCAGAGAGAAAGAGATGTTGTGTACATCCAGATCCAGATGCTGGATTTTTGTTTCATGGATGTTGAGAAGCGGGCGAGGTAGTCTCATCAGGCTGGGTATTTGGATGATTCAGATTGAATGAAGCCTGGGCCATCTACTTCGAAGTAGTGTGCACCGAGCCAACCTTGACCTTCTCAACCTCAGAGGCTCCACATTCCACTGCCCCTCCCTGACCAGAATTGATTTTTTCTTTTGCGGGCAATCAATGCTGTGTCTTACAAGAAAGGCTAAGGTGAGGGCGACGTCTCTCAGTCGTCAAAAAGTCGTCGCCATGCACTTGACAAGCCCCATCTTGGATTCTGCCATGAAACCACGCACAACTGTGTCAAACTGGCTGGCGGGCAACGATGCTGCTCGCAGTGCTGCAGGTGAGTTTCGATCATGTGATACTTGAAGTGGGTATCCCTGTCTCACAAGCTACATGCTGTGCTGTTCCAGAGTATGTTGTGACGAATGTTGATGACCTCGTCAACTGGAGTCGCAGGGGCTCGATGATGCCCATGACATTTGGGCTCGCGTGCTGCGCCGTGGAGATGATGCACACCTACGCGCCTCGCTACGACCAAGAGCGGTTTGGTATGGTTCCTCGCGCATCCCCACGCCAATCGGACGTCATGATCGTGTCCGGAACGCTCACCAACAAGATGGCTCCGGCGCTTCGTCGCGTGTATGACCAGATGCCAGAACCCAAGTACGTCGTGTCGATGGGAAGCTGCGCTAATGGTGGGGGTTATTACCACTACTCCTACTCTGTCGTGCGTGGTGTCGATCGGATTGTCCCCGTGGATATCTATGTCCCTGGGTGTCCTCCAACGGCCGAAGCTCTACTGTATGGGCTGATCCAGCTGCAGAAGAAAATCAAGTCCAACCGCTCCCTTCTCCTTAAGGTGCGCAAGTAAGAGAGAGAGAGAGAGAGAGAGAGGCGCTAAGTGTGACACGTCAAAAGCATTAAAAATGAACCAGAGCAGCCCAGATACCATGTTTCGGAAACGCGCCCTTTGCGAGGCGAATTTCTTGTAGGATGAGTCAGAATTCGTCAGCTTTCGTGGTCATCAGACAAGCTAGAATCCCACCCCCGCATTTGATTCGTCCTAGCAACACAGTTTCTAGTTAGCGATGGATCTCCATGATGTCGATAGAAGTGGCGACTCTCCTCTCAAAAAGTGGCGGATGTCTCGTCCACTATGCCCAACATTGCCGCCGCTACCTTCGCGGCAAGATCGCCCTGATATCCAACGAGTCGTTGGTCATCTTCAAGCGGCACATCGTCCACTTCAACCGCACCAAACCTCTCTAGCGCAGCCTTGGTTTGCTCCCACGAAGGGTTTTTCAGAAGGTTATGACGGGATGCACTGTGCTCGTCCATTGCTGTAGGCGATCACGTTACGCCATTTTCCATCAACTCTAGTCAAGAACGGCTTAACCGGAAAGATGATTCTGTGTACCCATATCTGTATTGTGCCTTGCAAACGTTTTGTCGCTCAGATTTAATCCTACCCCTGTCAAATCCGATCATTTTTAGGAAGCAGATCGAGGCGGAGGCCGTTGATGGATCTTAAATGTAAGTGATTTTCCGTGCTGTCATAAGATACTAATATCAAGTCTTTATTAATACTGTTGTCAAGTAAAAATACTCCTCAACGAGCGATTTAATTTGGACAATCCTTAATTTTGGTTGGATATTTACTGACATTTGTGATCTAGAAGTCAGTACATGTCATTTTGCTTCAAGGATACCACGTGCTCATATTTGCAACTCTAGGATAGATTTTGTGTATTTACGACATACCTGCGGAAGATACGTCAGGTCGTCATGGCAGACTTGGCATTCGCGCAATGGCGGCGGTCTCAGCTCCTTCCTCGTCGCCGCGGGCGGCTTCCGCTGCCTCCGACTCATGCAGCGACGCCGCGAGCGAGTGGTACTTCCTGGAGGAATGGTTTACTATGCTTGGTGAGGAAGACATGATGTGCAATCTCAACGACCTCAACAACAAGCACGACGTCCGTGTGGGCGACGACTCGACCGACGACATGTGGCTCTCCGTTTCGCTGGATCTTCGTCGCTATGAGAACCCGTGGTCGACTGGTGAGCAGAGTCCAGATGAAGACGAGAGTAAAATCGCAAGAGAGGACCTTGAATGGCCGATGCGACGGAAAATCCAGAAGGATTTAGGGCTCTTGCGGGACGCTGTGCTCATCACGAGCATCGTGAGCAAGACGGATTACGAAGGCTGGTTTGCCATGACGAAAGAGTACGCGGATAGGGATGAACAACAATGTCCGCTGTTTCAAGTCCGTGTGAATGGAGTGTTACCGCAAATTCCGATCCAGTTCCGGTTCAGGCTCGAAAACCAGCACCATCTCAAGTTCCTTGAATTCTCGGGCTGCCTGGGCCATGTCTTCGGTACGCTCGGCCACAGCGATGATTACAATCGAGATCTCCAGCGCGTGCGCGACATCCTTTCTGCGCGTGGCATCCCCTGGGAAAATGTTCCGCCTACAAAGATCAAGCTGGATCTTGTACAGACTACCATAACCGCTACTCCCGAAGACGTCAGCCGCCGTCTCTTCCGAACCGTGGAGGCCATTTAGTGGATCGAGCGCCTGAAAGAAGACACTCGTGAGACCGGTCAATGCGTCGCGGATCTTTTCGAAGTGGCGTCGCTGAGTGTGAGGTTCAACTTCATGAAAACGCAGAAGTGCTGGACGCGAGGGTGGGCGTGCCAATCTGCACACTGCAGCTACCGGCACTTCCTGACGCATTGCCCACGATGACGCGCTGGGGCACTTTTGTGCGGTTGATCATGGGCATCGATCAGAATGACCGTGGCTCCATCACGCGTGTCCGGCCCCTCGAGGTTCCTGACGCCTACGCGACGACTTTTCACTTCGGTGCGTTGTGCTCCGCACTCAGTTGCTCGAAGGGCGTGGATGTGTTCGTGTTGTCTACCGCGGGCCCCGTTGATCCCAACGAGCTAATGAGACGATCTCGCGACGATCCATTCGGTTGGAACGAAGATGTTCGATGCCACGTGTGGCAGTGGCTGGCGTTTGCTTCGTTCAGCAAGACATCAACAACCAGTGTGACAACATTTTACTGCTGTGGCGGACGTCCAGGCAAAGCGGAGATCAAGTGGATCCGACGAATCATCGGCAGTACCGACCTGCTGAAGCTCATCCTAGAAGCTTCGTATCCGAACCAAGAACTAGGAACTGTTTCTCGACGCGATGGATCTCAAGGCTCGTGCAAGATTCGACCACGTGCGATTTTCAAGACCTCTGATGGGATTGGAGTGGTCGAGACCACACATCACCACGAACTTGTCGGTGAAGCCATCGCTGTGGATCCAGACGGCGAACTCGTAGCGTTTGTTCCTGGTTTTGGACTTTGCCGTGGCCAATTGTGCGAAGTCCCTAAGAAGCGGGCTCGGATTTCAAAGTCTTTGCCGGGAGAAAACTCGAAGTTCAAGTCGTTAGTCGTGTGCCCAACCTTCGGTATGCCGATCTTCGATTAATCACGAGTGTAGACGACGACCCCTTCACGCAAATCCTCCGAAGCTGCAAACAGCTGAGAAGCCTAGCGATCGACGGAGCCGAACTCACCTCCATGGACGTTTTCCACCACGCGTACAGCAACGGGATGGTACTGACGTCGCTGAAGATAGACAAGATCACAGTTCCCACGGAATCACTTCAAGACTTCGTTCGAAAGCTTGCGAATGATTGTGACCAGCAAGGTACGGCTGCCGGCACGCTAGAGAGGCTGAGCTTGAAGTTCGAGGCCTCAAACGAAGCCTCAAACGAGACGCTAAAGCTGATGGAGCAAGTGCTCCAGAAGAATACCGTCCTTACACACGTGAATGGCGAGTATTACGAGCCTGCACCCATCCCGCACCAGTTCGAAGTATACAACGGAGTGCGAATTCGGATGAGCAAGCAGCAACGCAGTCAGCTCGTGCCTATTTGGGAGGTCTTCGATCGGTGATTCTCGATGGCACACGTCTCCAAATCGATGATCTCAAACGCATTTGGGACTTTGTTAATCGGCCAAGTATCGCCACGTGCATTGGTACGCGATATGGAGCGCGTCAGTTAAGAAACAACAGGCGGTATAATCGGGATTTTTCCACTTGGAATTACAGATTCAGACGAAATGATCTGACCATGGGTTTTTCAGCCTGTTAAATAAAACCTAAATAACCTTCCCGGACGAAAAGATATGACTATTCTTTTCAGCCAATCAGATGGCGGTAGTCAGACTGGGAATGTCTGAACTCACAATAGTCAGCGTCAGCCGCTCAGCGGGTCAGTCGACGGGCACGACTGGGCACACCAATGACAATGGT
>JAADVL010000531.1:0-22421 GCA_023334995.1 Pythium sukuiense | reverse complement strand
GCACGCGCACGCGGGTCACGGTGGTCAGGGTGCGTACCACTGGACCGTTGTCACTGGTCGAGGCAGTGAGGGTGATGTTGACGTCCGCTGTTGTGATGTTGGTGTTTGCATCGTGGTGGATTCCGCTTCCGTCGTGTGCAACGACGCTGGTGGTCGTGGATGTGGAGGCGACGAGTGCGATCAGGCAGACAAGCAGAGAGGACTTGAGCTGGACCATGGTGGATGGGATGGGTGTACTTGGTGGGTGAGACCTGTGTTTTGTGTGGCGGAAGCTCGCTCTGGGCTTGAGGCCAAGATGGAAAAAGTGGGAATGAGAATTCGAAGCAGGAATGTGATTCCACGGGACCAGATATAGCTGCCTGGGTGCTTAGATCACACTCGAGTTATCCTCCGAAATAGCCGACTGCACCGAGTCACGTTACTACTGGAAGTTACTTCTTATTGGCATCCGTTCCATTCGGCCACATATCATTCACGTCTGTTCCATCCACTGTTTCATTACAGCCGATATCAGGAGCGGGCACCCTCAACAACCCTCCTCATTTCTACATCCTTGTTGCCGTCGCCATCCGTCCTGCCACAACGTGGGGATCGTATGAGGAATATGTCCATGTTTGAGTCCTTTTCACGAAGAAGCTATACAGGCTGTATAGCTTCTTCGTATAATACAGCAGCAGATACGACGCGGGAGAGGCCACCAGGCTTTCACTACAATTGGCTCAGCGAGCAGCGTGAAATACGCTCCATATCTGGCTATTCTCTCATTGCTCTTGCTCCTCGTCATGTTTGCGATGAATGGCCGTGAGAATCGCCTTGTATTCCACTCGACCGCCAGTAGTGTCTTCGTGTTTCGGTCGGAACGAATACTGAAGGCACGATAGTGCGTCCTTGCTGAGTTTCAGACCGATACGGTCCAGGATGCGCTCAATGTCTTCCATGACGATATATCCTGATCCCTTGTCCTCCCGTCGCTTCAAATATTCCTTGAAAATGTCGATCTGCGAGTCAAAATCTACACTTGAGAGCTGGTTGTAGAGCGCGCGGACCACATCGTCGGGTGAACACTGGAACGCTGGCACCGGTGTCTTAGTGTTTGAATTTGACGAGCGCCTTGGCGGTGGAGCAGTTGTTTGTCGTGGGGAGGCCGACGCAGATCCGTGGGAAGCTGCTTTCATGTGCCATTGCGACATGACTTTCATGAAGAGTTTGTACGCGAAGTTGCCGTCGCGATTGACATCAAACAGAATCTGCAACCGGTGCTGGTCTCGCGTCGAGAGCTGCTGCTGGCTCGCGTCGGCGATCAACTTGCACGCGATTGGCACAGGTAGGACGCCCTTGTGGTCGGGCTCGTCTCTTGTGATGAAGAGGCGGCTGAGCTGTGCGACACAAGGCTTCGATGAATCATCGTCACTGGGCTTGTAGAGCGAGTCTGCGAGCCGTCTTAACAGAAGCGAAGCGGAAGGATCCAACACGAAGGAGTCGAACTCCATTCGCGACAAGCCACCGCTGCCTGCTGTGTGGCGAAATACGCCTGCGATGTGAAGGAAGTACGCGACCTGATCACTTGATAGCTCGTACTTCAGGGCGGCGAGGCCGACGACGATCTCTCGCTGGCCTAGAAACCCTCTTTGGTCTCGATCGAAGTGATCGAACGCCGCATCCAGACTCTTGCATAACTGAGAAATATTGCGTTCAATGTCCAACGAGCCTTGGAAGCCTGCTCGCTGTCGAATTCGAGCACGAAGGCTGTTGGAAAACGCTGGGAACCACCTCATTGCCGACTGCTCCGACTCGAATCGAGATAGAGCACGCGTCAGCATCACTGTGTAAGAGACTCCGTCCGGATTTTCTGGTGCTCGGAACTCTCGAACCAAAACTCCGATCAATGCCTCCGCCGGTACATTGCTCTTGCTTCGTGACACTGCTTTGGAAAAGCCACTCTCCAGCAAGATGCTCTTGAACTGGAGAGCCTGTACCAGTCCGGTGTAGTGTGGGTCGCTGCGCTCGAATGATCCTTGGAGGTCAATGCTGTTGGCTTCACACAACTCGAACACTTGTCGAATTGCTGACAGTGCCGTTTCCAGAGCCGGTGTAGACGTATCTGATTCTTCCTTGGCTTGGCACGATTTCGACTCTTCCACGTATTGCCTCGAGAGAGTCCGCCGAAGGCAGGTAATCACGCTCTTTAAAGCAACACACGTCTCTTCTTCTACGTCTTCGTCCGAGTCTTCGTGTTTTGCATCTCGTCGGACAGACTCCCGCACCGTGCATTTCTGAATGAGCAAACTGGCTGCTCGCTTGGAGAGTAGCGACACAAGTCCACTGCGCTCCATGTGCTTCCACAGTTTGCGTGCAGAAATCGTTCCGTGTTTGTAAACGACACAAAATTCTTCGAGCTGGGCGTACGCGTGGTCGAAATCCTTGCGCGAATACTTCACGGCAGATGCAATAGCCGAATGGAGACGCTCCTCTTCGTCTTTCGAAAGCGGACTTTCACTTTCATCTCGTCTATCCTTGCTTGGAGCAGCGCTTGAACGAGCACGTGACGCTGACGCATCATGTGGAGGTGGCTCTCGCTCGAATTGGACTTGCTTTCGCTGCTGCATCGCTACTTGACGACTCGATTCTTTCCAGTTGAGCTGAACGAAGGAAACGTAGTCCACGGCATCTTCCATGTTCCGATCGTAACTGACCAGAAGCACCCGCAGCTCATCCGAGCTCAACGGAATTCGCAAAGTCTCTTGCATAACCTTTGCGAACGCGCCTCGTGTGAGAAATCCTGAGCTCAGCTTGTCAACAGCACTGAACGCTTCTCGCCAACTCTCGAGCACCTGGGTGATCCTCACTTGCTCACTAGACTTGCTCGCCACAAACTGGCGCAGCTTGGTCTCAATGGCTTCTATCTCAGGTGTCGCACTGGGAGTCGTCCAGTCCAAGAACTGGCGATAATTGATGCCAAAATGCCCGTTCAACTTCGCCCCGAAGTTCTTCGCGAGCGTTGTCACCTGTCGTGGGGTGAAAAGCACAAATCCGACACGAGGAACGATGGCTTCAAACTCGGCGAGTGAAACGAGTCCACTTTCCTTCCAGTCGAATCGCTCGAACGCCTCCACAATCGTCGAGTACGGCGGACAGATCAGCGTACGGCAATTTATCGCGATTCGCTGAAGCTGTGGCAGTGTGTAAGAATTCATGTCGTCGTCTCGAAGAGGCTGCCCATCGGTCGCAGCAAGCTGCTCCAACGTGAGAACGAGTGTGTCGATCGAAACATTCCCAGCGGGCGGAGCTGCTTTAGCCGAAACCCTTCCATCCGTGGATGATTGGATGCTGGTAGCCTTGGCCATCTCCATCAGGGTGTATGAGTCACTGGGATCAAAAGAGTTTCCGTCGCAGTTTTCTTGCATCAACACAGCGTGCAGTTGCTCTCGTGACAGCAACCCGTCGTCAGAGTTGACTCTAGTCACGAGCCTCTCGCGAAGCTTTGCCAATCCGAAGCGACTACAGCGCGCGGCAACGTGGCGTATCTTCAAGGCAGTGGGAGAGTCACGCAATAACTTGATCAGAGCCCAGTAGAAAACTTCACAGCCCTTGTTGTCGGAAAGCAACACAATCAACACGCGGAGATCTTTGGAGCTCAGCTGAAGACCCACGCGCTTGATAGCTTCACGGAATCGCTTGATCGGCATGCGGCCTGTGTTGTTCACGTCACCAACGAGAGCCATTGTCTGTCGTGATTGATTCGCGTCGACGTGTACTCGAAGTAGAGTCTGCACAACTGGAAGAAGATGTCGCTCGCTCTTCTTTGGATCCGTCTCGACGGAGCAAATGAAATGGACAAGCGGCCGGTAGGCAACACCACCATGCTGGCTCCTAGACGGCAAACTGAAGTGGTCAGTTATTTGGCGTAGCAGCTCTGGCTCGAAAGCGATCCGCGTGATCTTGGACAGCACGAAGCCCAGTTGTTTGCGTGAAATCACTCGATTTCTTCGTGCGTCGGGAATCTCATTCTCAATTGCCTCGATCATGCTGGTTTCCAGAGCCTCTAGCTCATCCAGTGTCCACGTCTTGAGCATTCGTTGAAGCTGGAGATCGATGTGCACGATGGCATCCTGAGCAATGTGAGAACTCGGAACTGGTGCTGATGAGGTAGCCTGCCGCACGCGGTAGTTTCGGAATTGACGTTGCAGAATGCGAGCAGCGTCATGGTGCAGCGGTTTGGGTACGTGAAGTTGTGTGAGCTGTTGCTGAACGCGGTCTGACAAAGAAGCGCCGGTGATGCTGGTACTTGCCTGCCCAACATTCGCTGCCTCCCCTTGAACGCGCTGACGGTCTCCTTTCTGTTTCTCGAGCTGTTCATACACCAGACTCTTCGCACTCGACGACGCTATTGCCTTCATTCGCTTCAAAAACACATCTTTGCGGCGGTCGAATTCGGCCCGTGGGTCCGTGACAGGTTGGTTTGCTGTCTCAGGTGTTCTCTCTGTGGGTTTCGGTCTCGCTGATGACCCACTGTGTTTGATTGAAGCTCGAGCAGACTTCTCAGTAGTTATCGGTTGGTGAGTGGATTCCTTCGTTATTGCGTCTTCATCCAGATCCTTTGTCGCTGCCTGTTGCGCATTAGATGGATCTTCACCCTTGACCGTGGACTGGCTGGCTGCTGTTCGAGTCTCTCTCTCCATGAAGTCTTTGTAAGATTTGTCAACATCCAGTAACTCGAAGCCCAACACGCCCAGGCATCGCTTGAACTCAGCCCGACTGACGAAACCACTTTGAGCATGATCATATCGGTCGAATGGCTGAGATGGGGACGAGCCCGCTGGCTTCTTCGTAATTTCGTCGGGCTTCAGGAAGACTCGCAGCGTATGCCGGATTTTGTGCAGCAACAATCGCTCAGCACACGAAATCCGTGGATTGATGTGCAGCATCAAGTAGTGGGCCTGCATCTTTGCAGAGCCATCACTGTCCAAGACACCACCTCGTCGCTTCGCGAATACTTGTTCCAGGAGCTCCATCTCCGCCTCACTGACAAAAGCACCGAACCTCTCGATCCGCTTGCGCAGCTCCGAGCCAGTGAGCTCTTTCAAAGGGTGCTCTCGGCCAGTGAGCTCTTTCAAAGGGTGCTCTCGGCCCTGCGCGTTGGCTCCTGGAATGATGAGGTCCTCAACTGATGCGATCTGCTCTGTGTCGACGGCGTACTCGATTCGCTCTTTCACTTTGGATGTGACGAGCTCGAGTGACTCTGACGGGAGTGCATACGTGAGAAATTGGCGGTAGTTAACTCGGCCGTCCATGTCCGGTGCAAACATTCTCATGATTGCGTGCTGTTGATCGTAGTCGAGCGAGTGCAGATCAGCAGTGGGTCTCGAGCTTCCAGTCCGTCTTGCAGATGAATACAGCTGCGCCACTTGAAATGGGTCTCTCCACTCGATGAGTACCGAAATCTCTCCTGCGGGCTGGTCGTTCCGATCTCGTAGCTGGAACCATCCACGCAGACTCTCTCCATTTACCAACTCCTCAAGCAAAAGACTGCAACGCCCGATTGCGCCATCCGATGCATTCTCGTCTTCGACGGCTGCTTGGTCGTCAAATACCGTGAACCACAACTGAAACTTGGAGAAGAAGTGAAGCAGACACGCGTCAACCTCTACAGCAAAAAATTGTTTGCTCACGTGAAGATCGAACTCCGGACTTGTTGAAGATGGCACAATGTTCGTGAACACGTCTGGGAAGCCCAGAATCTGGTAGTGGACGTACGATGATGGTGCTGTTGAAAGAAGCTCACCGGTCTTCTTCTTCTTGGCGTATGACCGAAGTCCACGACATGCAAACACGGTGATTTGGAGCTCATTGACAGCCTTGTCTTGGTTGTTCTCGAACCCTTCTTTCAGCAGATATTCGTCCACTGGATCAATTGCTGATGCCGCAGGATTGTGCTTCCTCAAGAGCTGAATATCTTGTGGGTACGACCGTAGATGCAGTTTCCATATCTCTGAAATTGGAGCTGCAAGTCGCACGACGGCATTGAGCGTTCCGATGATATTGTCGTGCTCGGCTCCAAACGCGAGCTTGATGGGTAGTTCTGGTTCTTTGATCGATCCCTTCGAGCGCAACAAAGTCGCCAGCGACAAACTGGCTCGACCGACGAGTCGAAAGTCGCCTTGGATGGCCTGGTGCAACTCAAATACGAGCATCTCGGAGGCGAGATACCGGAGAAAGAACGCATCCACGGTGACGCGAAACGTTGATGAGAAGTTGTACTCGGGTCGGTTGCCCACGAGTAGTGGTGTCGACTGGGATTCAAAGTCGAAAAAATCGCACAGCACGAAGGTCGACGCGTTTGAAGAGATAACAGTTCGGTCAAAGCTTGCGCCGATGATCCAAATCTCGAGCAGCTGCTCTCCTGGTGACAAATCACGAGCAGCCATGACAAGCGATTCTGACATGGAGGCCGCATCCGTTTGGTCGTCTTCGTCTTCGCTGGAGATGTCCAGTTCGGATAGCTTCTTGTCGGACTCTTGGGCTCGCAACAGCTTTTCACGGGCATACTTCAATTGTCGATTCTGGGCCTCTAGTAACTGGATCCGTTGTTGTCGATCGTCGGCTGCCAGTTCCAACTCCTTGATTCTTTTCTGAAGCGCACCAGCGCTCGAAACATTCTTCGTGGTCAACTCATCGATCTCTTGGGCCAGTTCTCGGTTGATACTTGTCTGCGCGTGGAGCATCTTCTCGCAGCGTTCGAGCTCTTGAATCGCCTTCAAGTGAGCAAGTTGGAGAACATGAACCCGATTCCTCAGGTGCTTGATGCTGTTATCTTCGTTGTTGCCTTCTTCCAGAGGCACGTACAGAGATCCAGAAAGCATCGGGTCGGGATACCGTCGTGTGACGACAGGTAATGCACTACATCACAACAAAACTCAACATCAGTAAATTTGCATCGTTGTAGCGTCGCTCAAGCACGCACCTTGAGGTAGTCGAGTTCACAAAGGACGGAGGCTGTTCGCCTTTCAGCGGTGACGAAGCAGCATCTCGGCGCTCTGGTTGAATTGCAACGTTCGTTGAGATCGACGATGGTCGCTTTGGGCTCGGTGCTCTCGTGGGCTGTGCAGTTATGACTGGGTAGGACGACATCGTCGCGATGCTGCGCGCGTTTCTCTCCTCGGCAAGCTGGTGACGCAGCCTGTCGACCTCCTGCTCCACTGCCTCCTTCGCTTGTTTCATGAGCTTCACGTTGCCTTGTAGCTCCTTGATGGTTCCCTGCAGCTTCTGGTGCTCTTCTGTCATGTGCGCGATGGCATTTTTCTGCTGTTGCGTCAGCTTTTCCAAATCAAATAGCTTGTCGATTCGCTCCTTGCGCTGAAACGCATCGTTGATGAACGGGCTCTCACAAAGTGACGTCATACGTTCCTCCAGCTTCCGATTCTGGTCTCGCAGCGATGTGATCTCGCGATCCAGGTCAGAAGCTTTCGAAAGCCGCACTTCGAGATCCTCTTTTTCCAGCGAAATGTCATGAAGTTGGCTCCTCAGCTTGTGCACTTGCCGGTTCATGTGCTCGAGTTGCTCGATCGTCTGCTCTTGGATCTCCCGCTCCGCTGCATTGTTCGCCTCCAGATTCTCGTAGCGAGCATTAAGGATCGCCACCTGAGCTTGTCGATCGCGTAGTTCACGCCGCAAGTGCTCCATATCCATACTCGATATCCGTCCATCACGCGCCTCGTCACCTGCCTCCTCGTCGCTGTTGTTGTTGTTGTTGTTGCCGCCGCTAGATCTTCTCATACCTGACGACGTACCCACTCGCTTGCGCAGCTGCTCGTTCTCACTCTGTAGCCTCATGAGCTGCTTCTCGGCAATCACAAGTCGGTTTTTCAGTGCCATCTCGAGATCTCCCGACAAGTGATCACGATGCAGCCGCCGCGCGTGGTCCACCTGCCGTTCGAGCGATCCCCCGTCGTCCACAGCAGCTCTCTTCACCGCAACATTATGAACTTTGGCTCCCGGCGGCGTCCCTGCTGACGTCTTGCGCGTCACCATCCCACCATTGACACTAGCGTTGGTGGCACTGGCTGACGGCGCCTTGGGATTCGAGTGGAACTTGAGCTGGTGCTGCCGCATCCTCTCCTCCAGCACGCGGTTCTTCTCCATCAGCGCCTGGTTCTTCTTGCGGAGTTGCACGTTCTCACTCTTGAGCGACTGCACAAACTTCTCTGTGTCGAGATCGCGCCTCGCAGGCACGAGCCCGCCCGCTGCAGCGCCTCCGCTGGCCGTGGCTCTGTTGCCTACGCCGTCCGGCTCGTCCTGGTTGTCCTCTGCGTCCGCGAGCTTCTTCTTCTTCATGGTTTCTTCGATCATCGCGAGCTTCGTGAACATCCTACAGCACACTCATAGCAGCTCAGAACGGCGCTCTTTCACAGCAAGAGAGAGGCAAGACAGCGCACCGCTTGATCGTCGCCTCCTGCTCATTCTTCTTGCGCTTGAGCGCCGTGTTCTCATCGCGCAGCAGCAGATACTTCTCCTCGAAGTCGCCCGCCATGATGCCTGCGTGGTCGGTAGAAGTGTTGGCGAATCCTCCAACACTTGCTCCGTTTGTTGGCGTCTGATTTTGTTGGTGTTTTGTTGGTGTTTTGTTGGTGTTTTGTTGGTGTTTTGCTGGTGTTTTGGTTGTAGTGAGCTGCCTCTTCAACGTCTCTAAGACAGTTCAGCCCACCAAAACGACCGACCAAATTTTGACATCAATTTAACTTATTTCAGCCGACCGACCGACCTGATGGTTTCATCTCTTCCGTGACAGTTACACACTCTTTTGCTAGGTTACGCAGTTGCTCAATGAGTAGCGTAACTCGTTGCTGCTTTAGGGGGTTATCGTTCAACAGAACCAACCAACCAATAACCTCACACACCCGCCTTGTGTGTCATTGGAAGTACGAGTCAAGAGGAAAGGCGGCGAGCGACAGCGACGCCCCGTGTGTGAAGACGGAATTGAACTAACCAGCAGCATGAGCGCCGAGACGACCACGCAGCACGAGCAGGTGCCAGTCGCGCAGCCTGTGGAGGACAAGGTGGAGGCTGTGAGCGAGGAGCTCGTGGAGGAGCTCGTGGAGGAGCAGGACCAGGAGCAGGACCAGGAGCAGGAGCAGGGACAGGAGCAGGAGGCCGAGGAGCTGCAGACGCCAGCGGAGATCACCATCAAGCACCCGCTGCAGCACCGCTGGACGCTGTGGTACGACAACCCGAAGAAGCGCAACTCAGCTGAGTCGTGGGAGGAGAACCTCAAGAAGATCTACACGTTCGACACGGTCGAGGACTTTTGGTGGTGCGTTTGAACGGAGGCTCTCAGGCTCTCAGGCTGTGGGGGAGGGTACGCCGCTGACTGACTGGTACTGGTACTGTGGATGATGCAGCTTGTACAACAACATCCTGTCCCCGACCAAGCTCTCAGTCGGTAGCAACTACCACTTGTTCAAGGAGGGCATCCGCCCGATGTGGGAAGACCCGATTAACGCCAAGGGCGGCAAGTGGATCTTCACTAACGCCCGCTCCCGAAAGGCTAGATTAGATGAGTGCTGGCTCCACGTGGTACGTTTTGCTTGCATCCTTCCCATTCTGTGCGATTGAATCAAGGGCTAACGAACGTCTGTGGTGGATGGCGTAGATGCTCTCGCTGATTGGCGAGTCGCTCCACGATGAGGACGACATTTGCGGCGCCGTCGTGAGTGTGCGTAAGGCGCAGGACCGCATTGCGATCTGGACGGGCAACGCCGAGCTGGAAGACCTCCAGCGCGCCGTGGGCCGTTGCTTCCGTAGCTGCCTCAGCGACTTTGGCAAGAACGAGGTGCTCAAGTTCCAGTCGCACGCAGACGCTGCTGCCAGCGGCTCTAGCTTCCAGAACGAAGTGTACGTGATTGAATGTGAATCTGTGACGGGGATGGTGAATGACAATGCTGACGTGCGGTGGTATGTTTGTGTGGTGTTTGTTCACAGCATGTACGAGGCTTAAGAGAATCGCACCGACTTCGTTTTCGCTCGAGATTGTTATTCTTTATCTTCGATTAGTAGAGCTACGTGTTGCATCGATTCTTCCTCATTTCTGACTGACCGAGACACGGCCGGTTGGCTCTAGCTGGTATACTTGAGAGATTGAAACAACCGTGCGGACGTATGGAAGGTAACATTGCATTTAGGCAAGAGTTGCTTATTCCGACACGGCGAACAACCGCACGGTTTCGTCGTCGCCACCCGTGAGCAGACCAATTGGTGTGATGCTGCCAGGCTCCGAGATGAAGTCCATGTCCAAGATCATGTCCGAGTGGCCGGCGTAAGTCTTGAGCTGCTGGCCACTACGCGCGTCCCAGACATACACGAGACCTTCGATAGTACACGTGTACACAATTGGCTGCGTTGCGTGCCACATGAGCTTGGTGACACCGGCAGGGTGCTGGCAAACGTGTCGGCACTGGTATGAGGACAAGTCCCAGATACGGAGGGCACCTCCAAGGCAGCCCGTCGCCGCCCAGTTCATGGTGTTGCAAAAGCCGCCGCTGTTGGTTTGAGCCACAAAAGAGCAGTCAGTCCTTGCCGCGAGGCTGTAAAATGGCGGGGAGCCAACCGTACGCACCACTCAACCGAGTTCTCGGTGGCCTGGATCTCGGAGTTGATCGTGCCAGCACGTGACTCACTTCCATCGTGCGAGAAAGTGGCGAGGACACGCTTGCCCTGCACCTGAAGCAGGCGAGCCGAGCCGTCCTGCGAGCCGCAAAGCGCCAGAGGTTGCTGTAGAAAACACGACATAGGTGAGACATCGCCCTTCAGCATGGCAAAAAATATCGATGAGAACGTACGCTTGGGTGGCAAGTGACGAAGGTGACTGGGCCTTCAAAGAAATCGTGACCACGGAACACGTGCGTGCACTCGCCCGTCTTCGGGTTCCAGAGGCGCACAGTCTGGTCAGTACTGCCAGTCACGATCATCTTGCCAGAGCCCGTGAATGAGCCGCACGTGACACCGTCTTCGTGGCCGGCGAACACCTGCATGCATTCGCCGGTGGACGCCAGCCACATCCAGATCGTCGCGTCACCCGAGCCGGCGAGCACAACGTTACCCTTGGAGTGCCACGACAGCCACTCCACCTCCTGCGAAGGACCTTCCAGGCTCTGCACGAGCTTGCCCGTGGCCACCTCCCACACCTTGACAATGCCGTCGAAGCCGCCCGTCGCGGCGTACTTCCCGTCGAAGCTGAAGTCCACCGAAGCCACAGTGTCGGTGTGACCCTCGAGTCTGTGGAGGATGGAACCATCTTCACGGTTCCAGATCACACCGACGTCGTCGCCGCCGCCCGTGATCACAATGCGCGGGTCCTGAGGGTGCACCTTGAGCGCGTACACTGGGCCCGAGTGGATCTTGAAAGTCTACTCACAATAGCATCAGAATCTCAGAATCCGTCGTTCTATAGGCCACAACAACGTCACAGCTAAGCGCATACCATGAGTGAGTCGTCACGGTATTCCTCTTCGCCCTGCTCGACGGTCTCGCTGTCGTCTTCCATGGTTTCATCGTCATCCTCTGCCAAGAAGCACAATTGGGTACAGTGCGTCAGTGGGCTTTCGTGCTGTCTCCAGAGCTGCAGAGCTCGCCAACTCACCAGGAGGCGCGTCGCCAATGGCGTACTCCTCGAGAGTATCATCGGCCGTGATGATCTCGACGTCCTCGTCCTGCACAGGCTCCTCAATCTCCGCGAAGTTCATGTTCGTCGCCACGGATTCCACGCTTCTTGGTGGCTGGTGGTGACTGGCTTGTCAATGTTGCTCCAACAAAGACTCTCGAACACTACTCTATCCGCAATATCTATACGCTCAGAAGACCATTCAGCCAATCAGATCGTCCCTCGTCATCGTGAATAACTGTGATTGGTCATATGTTGTCCATCTGCTCTGATTAGCTTAGCTCCTCGCGTTCAGCAGCTCATTTTCGGGGTAGCTAATTCCCTGGTATGCCCTTGCGTGGCGGCAGTACGTGAGGAATAAAAGACTCTCCCCGCATGGCCTCCGTGCGCTTGGAGCAAGTGGTGGGGAAGCGGTACACGCGCATCGCGCCGCACGAGCTGCTCACCATGCGATTCAACATCGACTCCTCGTCCGCCATCGTCGTGTGCCTCTGTATGGCCGCTGCCTACGTCGGCGTGCTCTACACGCTGCCGCACAACATCCGCCGCCTGCCGCGTGATCACCCGACCCACGTACGTCTCGCTCATTATCACAGCCACGCTTGTAAGCTCATGGCTGACTGACAGTCCGTGTTCGCGTATGCAGATCTTGGCGCGCTTCCTGCTGATCTGCATTTTCTGTGCGTTGTGTCCGTTCGTGCTCGCCATGTTTTACGAATTTGTGAGTCCTTCTTCCAGCCGAGTGCGTTAAGAATGGGATACGATCAAGACTGATGATGGCGAATGGCTATGTGATAGGACGAGAACTCGATCTCGTTTGCCGAGTGGCTGGGCATCCGCGCCGAGGGCCTGCTCGCTGCGATTGTGATCCCGCTGTCGCTGACGGCGGTGCTCTTCGCTGGCTCGCTGCTGGCGAACGGCTTGCGGCTGATCAGCGTCTCAAGACAGTTCCACCACGACGGACTCTGGTTCGCGATCAAGAACTCGTCGCTTGCGTACGCGGTCTCACATGAGAAGCTGCCGTCGCTCCGCAACTACATTCTCGTGCGTCGCCCCCGCGAGTACATGAACCCATAGCCGTGAACTGAACTCATTTTTCGATGCTTGTAGGGTCCTTTGACAGAAGAATTCGTGTTCCGGAGCTGCATGATCCCGCTTCTCGTGTGCGCGCAGTTCAACGCTAAGCAGATCATTCTTGGAAGCCCGTTGACGTTTGGAGTTGGTGAGTGATGAGATGCCACGCTATTATCTCCAACCAAGTGAGGGTTGGGATGCTAACGTCGCGATTTATTGATTGCCTCTTAAGCCCACTTGCACCACTTTGTCGAGCACATCAAGAGTGGGCGGTCGATCGCGGAGTCTCTCCTCATCGTTGGTACGTCGTTGTAAGGAGTTATTGGTCGTTTCCCTGTGACGCTGACTTGGTGCGCTTGTAGGTTTCCAGTTGATGTACACGTCATTGTTTGGTGCCTACGCGACCTTCATCTACCTACGAACAGGTACGCTTCCGCCATTCTACAACTGTCTGATTGACCAGCTTGATTACTGATCATTCTCTGCATTAGGCCACTTCGTGTCGATCTTCCTCGTCCATGTCTTCTGCAACATCATGGGCTTTCCGGATCTCTCTTTCTTCCGACCGGAGAATACCCTGCACTCCTTCAGAATACGTACGTGTCTGACGGCTTGAAAACTCGCTGGAAACATCGAACTGACTTGAGTCTATGCAGTGATTCTGGCGAGCTACTTGGTCGGCATCTACCTCTTCACCAGGCTTCTCATGCCGCTCACGGACCCCGTGATCTACGAGTCTGACATGTGGAATCTGACGATCACGACGACCGACCGGGAGCTGATGTTCTAGAAAGCGAGAACACCCGGACAACGCAGCATCGAGCGTGAGACAGAGATACAGAAAATATGGCCGCTTGGCCGTGCATGTAGTAGCCGTCACTGCACGAAGCATATCAAACCGAAAATCACATAGAGACAGACATCAAATTCCGTCGTCATTCCCATCCGCGCCAATTTCTCCAGTGTCCTCCAAGTGACAATAATTGCGAGGCAATTATTGCACACTACTGTACCACTTCTCTCAAGTACGGGTTACACTCTTCTTCGTGTGATGGGTATAGTGTACCCCTTCTCTGCTGGTCAATTTTTGGTTGGCAGGTGGAAGAGCTGTTGGGCCAGCGGCTCTTTCCTCCAAGCGTCACAGTCACATCAAGCCAAAGCAAGCCACGACCGCCACCACAGCACTAAGCCACCATGGTCGCAGGCTCTAACGGACAGTCGTCCATCGCACACAACAAGAAGAAGTTCAAGTTCCACAAGAAGAAGCGTGCTGAGCACCGCAACAACAAGAAAGTGCACTCGCTCGACACGGGCGTTGTCAAGGTGCTGCGCAAGCAGCGTCCGTCCAAGAAGAAGATGGCCAAGGACCTCAAGCGGAGACGGATCTTCGTCGACGCCGAGAAGGCCAAGCTGCTCAAGAGCGGCGTGATCACGCAGGCCGACATCGACAAGATGGAGGCCGAGGGCGTCGACGCTGCTGCCGCCGACTCGGACGACGACGCCGAGGGCATGGACGAGGACAACTAGAGAAGGAAGCCGGGTTAGTACTACTTACTGCGTGTTGTATATAGAAGCGATTGCGAGTATCCATCGGCAGTGGCTGTGTTGTCCTTCGATTCTATTCCCCTCACGCACGCAGGTTACTACACCGTACTTGGTATCGGAGCAACGCGACTTTGGCTTCAAGCGCGTTGTTGCCTTTGTTTCTTTGTCTCCACTGGTACGTCTGCGTCTGAGTGGGCGGAGTCCTAACTTGGTCGGCCACTTGCGCCGCTCGTCTTCTTCGGCTGCTTCTGCGGTGCTCTGCTGCCCAGCTTCGCCTTGGCCGCAGCCTTGGACTTGGTCGGATTCCGAGGGCTCTTGCGGTCCGTGTCGGCACTGTCAGCGCTGTCTTCACCTGCGTCAGAGCCGGTATAGTCGTCCTCAGTCTTCGCTCCTCGCTCCAGCGTCGATGCGCGTACCTGTACAGACACAGCAAGACACGAATTGCGTCAGATTCCGGTTTTGGTGAGGTTCATTCAGGGAGTTTCCACGCTTACCTTGGCTTCCTGGAGCTGGTTCTGGAGCGCGAGCACTTCGGATCGCAGCTTGGACTGCTCGCTAGTGAGCTGGTCGACAAGCTTGTCTTTGTTTCGCAACCGTGCGCGCAGGTTCTACAGCCACAGCAACACAAAGAAGCGTCAGAACACGTATCGAGAGATGCCGTTTATCGATCACAAGCACGCTCACCTTGTTTGCGAGCCGCAGCTCGGCTGCGAGGCGTCCTTCTCCGACGGAAAAGCCGGGGCCTTCTCCCAGTCCCAACAGCTTCTGCTTGTTCACGAGCCACGCCTTTTGAAGAGCGGTGTGTGACTCGAGTGCTCGACGGAGAACTGCTGACTGCTGGTCGAACATTTGCTGCATCTCACTCACGGACGGGGACAGGAAGAAGTCTTGACCGTTGATCTCGTCCAACTCTTCCTCTGGCCAAGCTCCGAATCGCTTCGAGCTGCCACCGGCATTTCCAGAGAGTTCCGCCAACGCCATGATGACATCCGTACCCTCCGACAGCGAAAGCCCGGGGAAACTTGGAGTGCGCGGCTCTCGCTCTCGATCCAACTCCTCGCCAGAATCGTAGTCACTGAACTCGTCTACCTGTCGATGGACTCGACCGCCATTGCTGGTCGCAAACACTGCTCGGTCTTCTGCTCCGTGTTCGTACTCGCCATCGTCGTATCCACCTGAATCATCAAGCTCGTCGCAACTCGCGTAGACGCCCGCTGATGTGATAAACGCTGTCCACTCCGCCAAGGATCTTGGTTCCACTCGCGGATAGTAACGGTCTTCGAACGGGCCACACTCCTCCCTCCACTTGAGAGGCCATCGACGTTTATCACCGTTTGCTGCACTCACAAACGCTTCCTCAAGGGCCTTCTTCGACTTGCTCAGTGCCTTGAGGCCCGAGATCTTGGAATCAAGCGAGTCAAGCTTTGCCCGATGGATCTTCATCTGCTCATTGCAGATCGTCCTCAGGGTCGTCGCAGCCTCGACTAGTGGGACGGATCGGTTGTCGATGATGTCGAGGGCCTCTCTGACCACCAAGTCAATATCACGGCCAAAAGACGCCGAATCGTCATACTCGAGTTGGCGGATCTTCGCAAGGACGCGGAACAGGAAGAGTTTGCTTCCTTCTTTGCGACCCTTCGGGAGTTGCACGCCGGGTAAAAGTGGACCGCAGAACGCCATGCCCTGGGTGTTGTTGGCGATCATGGACCATATCCGCTCAATCTTCTTCGCCAACGCGACTTTCACTGGTGCGGCCGACGAGCAGTGCATACACGTGAAACTACGGCTGGATCTTGACAGCACGTAGCTCTTCGGGATCTGTGGACACGCACTGTTTAGCAAGCGATACTCACCTTCAAAAAGTATCAGGAAGGCTTACCGGTGGCAACGCGTTGTCGGCGATTGCCAGAGGACAATTCGCGCACTTCCACAGTTGATCCTTGACAAACCACTTCCGCGGCGACTTCGAGTACCCGTCGGATTCCTCGATGTACTCGCTTGCGCCGGAGATCGCGCAGACATGTCGAGGACAGAACCACGTCGCATCTTCGTCCTTGGGAAAAGGAAACGAGCCGAGACAGAACTGGTGGTAGACTTTCGTGCATCCGTAGAACTCGCAGACCACGAGCTCGCCACCGTAGCCACAAATGAGGCAGCGCTCTTCAGACTGACGGTTTTGCTGGTCATAGTCATCGTCAGCGGCATTCATGAGCATCGACAGCTCCATCGACTTTTTGGTAGTCTGTACAGGCGTACTCGGGCGAGAATTCGAGTTGACTGGAGAGGAAGCTTCTGCTTTCGTGCGTTGCGCTTTCTGCTTCTTCACATTCGCAGGCGAAACGTCGGCTTCGCTGTTGGATTTCTCACGCTGAGCGACCGGTAGCTTCCGCTTCAGTGAGCCTTCCTTCGCCTTGAGCTTCTCCTTCTTCAGCTTCTTCGCGCTGTCCGGGATATTCTCTTCAGCGCTGTTGCTCTCGTCCTCCTGACTGGACGGCCACACGTTTTGCTTCGATGGATCCTTTGCACAATCTGGGCAGTACCAGTCGCCTGGAGGGACGTACTCGAGAGGTGGGGACAGGCAGTGCATGTGGAATTCCCGCTTGCAGTCCTTGCCGTCGCACAGAATGAGCATCGAGAAGTGGTCGTCCACGCGGTTGCAGATCTCACACGGCATGTCCACAGGCTCCGCTATCCGCTCCATTCTATACCATACACAGCGACTGTCAGTGCATCTTCTTCACGACAGCAAATGACCACACAACGCCGTCATGACCCACATCCGATCGTAGAAGCGACGTTGATGTCCGTCCGTGTCGTCCAGGATCACGCGGGCTTCCTGCAGCGCGTCGATGGCCCGTTGGATCATGTGCGGACTGTACTTCTTGGACGCCTTCAACGCCGAGTAGTCGTCCGAAAACGGCATGATAGCGTTACGGTACACCCACCCACTACACAGCCACACAGGCGACCGATCAGCCTTAACTCACCAAACAGAGACCATATCCACGGCGTCCCCACGTACTAGTTGCGAGTGCCGAAGAAATACACACAGAGCTGGCCTTTCTTCTGGCGGTGCCGCGACATTTTGGCGAATTCCCCGGCCTCGCTAATCTGCACCACACGTCAACCACACAAAAGCCGGTCAGCCAAAGGGTCTCTCTGCCTCCACACAGGCTCTCCTTCCTCACTCTTGCAGGCCATGGCGGGTGGCTTCCGGATCGCGCCAGTACCAGTCCTCCGTGCTGGTTTAGCAGCTCGTGCAGCGTCTCGTCGCCGGCAAAGGCCTCTACAGTGTCCACACATCCACCGGATCAGTTTCTCGTCCATAACAGCCCACCCAGATCCCTCCCAGCGACCAGAGACGCACCATAATACTCCTGCTTGTAGCGGGCGATCTGCTCTGGGTCCATCGTGTCTCGATACTGGTCAATGGCACCTCAGATACAGCTTTCCACCGGACTCGGCGATAAAAATGACAGCAGTGAAGCGACGCGTGGCTTGTTCGGGCTCGGACTTGCGTGGTCACGACGCTGGTTGGCTGGTCACGACACTGGTGGGCTCGTCACAGGCCTTGGATATCCACAGACGCGAGGCGGAGATGCAGAAGACACACGTAGGAGGCGCTGCCGTCACGTGGGCGCCACCCTCCTTCTCTTTCCCCCTCGGCGGCCGATACAAAGGACTGACGTTTTGGCGCGAGAGGTGCGTTTTCCATCGGCGCCCGTGGGTGGGCACTGGAGTGAGGAAACGGGTCGGGTCTGAGATGAGGAGCGAGAATGGGTCGGACGGGCCGCGGCCTAAACAGAGATGCGGTTAATTCAGTATACTGGACAGAGTGCTTGAATAGGACAAAATCCCAAAAACAGGAAAACTCAAAAGTAGATAGGTCAAAACAAAAACAAAACAAACGATGCAAACAACAGAGAACAGCGCGCGCAACCACGCATGCTGCTTTCGTATAACAGAGATGAGCACGCAAGGGAGAGGGACCAGGGTGTATGAGCGGATGGCGTAACTGAAGCGATGGGCAGGCTACGAATCGTGCGGACCGGGTTCAAGGTGTTCATGCTGTCCATTCAGACAGTGGTGCAAATCTTGGTCTCTCCCTCCAGGCTCGATTACCTCTCCGGTCTTAGCTAAGCCATGCCGTGTTCTCCAAGAAGAAGCACCCAAAGTATCTGTGGATATATGAGCTTTCTCATGTCGAAGAGTTGGAGGAGCATTTCAACTCTCGGCCCGTTCTTGCCGCGACGACAAACCAGCTCCAGCGTCGTCAGCTTTCTGTGTAATGTGAAGATAGGCCTCGAATCTACCTCGTTGTCGTCACACCCACAAAAAACGGATTCATCCAAACCGTTGCCTGTGATGAGAATGCCGAATTTGCTCCATCGTAGTACAGGAGAGCGTCTTGATCTGCGCGTCACAGAGGCCCTCCGAGCTGTGTTCATATGCGCACGCGATGGGTCGGCACTGGACAAGGCGGTACCGCATCCGATGGATCTGGGCTAAAGAAGTACCCTTCCGCATCGAGGTGACGCACATACCCGTATGGCCACCCTATGGTCGTCGCACAACCTCTGGCGCGTCGCAGCTGTGTTTCTCACGTCGCATCGTCGCCACGAGTAGTACACGATGATTTTCGGCAGTATGTTCGCCGTTTACAAGCTCGTGGCAGCCACTCTGCTCACAATTCGCTATGTCATGGGAGATGCTGACGGCGCCCAGTTCGACAGATTCGCTCAGGTCATCATCCCAAACTGTCCTGGTGCAACGTACCTCATGTGCTTCTTTCACGTGATTCTCAATATGAAGAAGCGGCCGAGCAAGTTCGCGAAGTCAGGTCTGTTGAAGATACATCAAAGACCGCTTCACTGAACCGTGATAGTTAGTATTCCTCTCTTTATCTTTCTTGTACCCGAAACCAACAAAACGTAATACTATACAGTCTATCGACAATGACGTCGACAGTTTCCCCTCATGGGAAACGGGAGGTCCACGAGGATTCTTCAAGGAGACCGTCCATGGCAGTCTCCTCCAAGGCTGCACCACCCTCCTCTTAATTTTCCTTTCTCTCGATAAACACTTATGCGTTTGCAATCTACACCGCACGTCGTCCCCCCAACTTCCTCCTCACGCTCCGCCAACTTTAACAAGATCGAAGCGCCGTGTATAGGCACGTCTATCGAATTCACCACATCCCCAACGAAGAAGACGCCAGTACGAGATCTTCGAGGCTATACAAGAGTGATGGCGTCGTCCCGACCCGTCCGTAGGAAGTGCTGTCAGCGTGCCATTGGTCACGTGAAGGCCATCAATGCTCTCGATCAATTCAACAAAGTCTGTATACGCGACTACACCTTGCGACAGTTAGTTCCCTTGATCTCGCTGATGTTGAAGATGATTGGTAACGTTTTTCAGCTAGATGGGCTTGTGGGAGGAAGTTGAGGGACGACGTGAGCGGAAGCGAGGTTGCAGAATTGAAAGGAGAGCTGTACATCTGCGGAGGAGGCCATGGGGTGGTCCCCGTGTAGGACCCTTGAGGACCTCCCGTTTCCCGTGATGGGAAACGGTCGATGTCATTGTCGACAGACTTTGTAGTTATTTTTGTGAGTCTCGGGTACAAAGAAGATCAACTCATAACATTTTATATCGCAGTTCAGTGAAGTGGTCTGTGATCCATCTTCGTTCAGGGTGGGGGTGACACCGCTCGTACGATATCTGTAAGGGTAAGGAGAGGATAGGAAAGACCGTTTCGTTGACCATTACCACTTCCCCTAGTACTGACGGTTCCTCCGCTTTTCGTGTCTTCGACTCGCCTCTATCAAGTCCATGACCGCGTTCGCACCCTCAGAAGCGATGGCGTCACCACAACACGGTGGGAAGTCGAAGACACTCGCGAAGAAAGCTAGTGTAGCAGCGTCACGTCCAATACTTCCCCCGGAGTCTCCCACAGCCGTGCCGGCGCGCACGATGCTTCTCTCTCGGCAATGGCTGATCGCTGGAAGTGTTCGACCAGCTGCAGATCTGACTGCTGGAACGCAGCGGCATTAATCTACTGCTCTCAAAGAAACTGCGCCATTGGAACGACCTGTGGGAATCGAATCCAAGTATTCCCACACCTGGAGCCAGACACACGCTCAGGCCTGGGCGTGAGAAGCTCGTCGAGCATCGAGTGCGGCGAGATCGCCGCGAAAACCTCAGCCAGTTGACAACACGTACTGAACAAGCCGATGCGAGTCAATACGCGTTCCAGATCAACACCAGGAGCGAGTCAAAACGGGTTGTGTACATCGATGCGGCTGAGTGCGGCGGGGTATACCGCTTCATCAATCACTCGTGCCGTCCCAATTGCCGATTTGTTCAGCTGCAACACCGTCGTCGTATCCGAATTGCCGTCGTGGTGGTTCGCCGCATGGACGTGAACGAGGAACTCCCAGTCAGCTACGATGTGGATGACAAAACTAGTCTCTGGTTCAAGTGTCAGTGTGGTGAGAAGGAGTGTGTCGATGCCGATAGAGCCGTAGAGGGATGGCATGCTCGAAGGCACGGAACATTGGATCTAGTGGATGCGAAGGCAAGACTGACAGCAAACGTGCTCCGAGGTCGCCAAACTCTTGGTGGTCGAACACCACCGAATTCGCGCCGCGCAGGGCAATCTGTTCCTGCTGATCTTGCGTGGATTGTATCACCAAATGTCAATATGCTGTTCTCGATACTGTATGATGGCTGTGTGTTCTGTTCATTTCTCAGCTAGGGGCACCAGCATTCGCCGCATTGAGTACGAATATGTGGCATCTCGCACTTACGCGATAACTCTACGGTAGATTGCAGCCAACATGCACAATGGCCCGTTGACGCGGATGTCAGTGATCAGTTGGAGGATGGACGTTGTCAGACAATCCACAGGGGTGCTGCTATCAGCAGAAGGGGCGCTGCGGGTATCACCTCCCCGCTGGAGTGCTTGGCCTTGTTGGTCTGAAAACTATCACTTGGTGGAGAGCTGTTGCAGCGGCTTGGTGGGAGCTGTGCAGGAAGATATCCGAGAGAGGGCTGAGATCGGTGAGCTGCAAGATGTAGGTCTCGCCTACCACTAGTCTGGACGGGATGGACGGGAATACGTCACCTTGGTTGGTTTCAAGTCTGTTAAAGTTAGCGGAGCGTGAGGAGGAAGTTGGGGACGACTTGGGCAGTAGAGAGCACAAGCAAATGTGTATTTCAGATCTTAGAGATGGAAAAGGAGGCGTGAGCTTCCAGGGGAGTCCTCCTGAGCCAAGAGGGGGGGGGCACGAGGGCCTTTCATTCCTGTTGATGGCTTGATCCATCAGATCTTGCGATTGTTTTTTTGGACAGAATTGTTCTCTGGATCTCATCCAGAGCTTTATCGGCATCCGGATCGGACCCGATCCGCTCTTTCATTTCTATACCGACAAAGACGCATCGATCTTTGATGAGACGTCGGAAGTTGATGCTCTCCAGGAATGCCGCGAGTGTTTGGTACCACACCCGAGGCGCCTGTTTGAGTCCATACAAGCTCTTCTTGAGCTTGCACACCAAGTGCTCCTTCCCTGGGACAACAACTCCTTCAGGTTGCTCCATGTAAATTTCTCCATCCAGAGTTCCGTTGAGAAAGGCAGTCTTCACATCCATTTGGTGAATCTCGAAGTCTAGCATCGCTGCAATCGTCAGGAGAAGTCGGAGGGCTTCCATGCGAAGTACCGGGGCGAAGATCTCGTTGTAGTCGATGCCGTGCTATTGGAGAAAGCCTTTGATGACTAGCCGTGCTTTGAAACGGTCGATGGCACCATTGCCATTGTACTTTACAACCCAAACCCATCGGTTGCGCAGGACTTTGCGTCCTGGAGGTGGTGGAACGAGGACCCATGTTCCATTCGTGTTGTGCGACTCAATCTCTGAGGTTGCGGCTCTGAGCCATTGCCCTGAGTGGTCGGAGTTCGTTGCCTCTCTGGGGGTGCGTGGTTCCGTGATGTACCGGATAGCAAGTAGTGCGTACACCAACACAACACACACCATCCACACCACACGCACAAACGCACACTGCAAACACAACATACACTACGCGACGCAAACATAAAACCAGCCGCGCAAACACAAGCACCCGCATCAAACCCGACACAACACACAACAACAT
>JAADVL010000530.1:0-22445 GCA_023334995.1 Pythium sukuiense | reverse complement strand
CGAAGAAGCCACGGCGCTCAGAGCGCAGTCTGAGTGACTACGTCCCTCTGTTGGTGACCATCCCGCCGACCAGCAACCGGTGCGCGCGGTTGTTCTCCGAGTGCAAGTACGTGTTGTCCCCTCACCGCACGTCGATACACCCGGCGCACTTCGAGATGCTTATGTTCTTGAAAGCAAACCGCGACCTGTGGAATGCCGCTACACTGCTTCCGTAGACTAGCTGTTATCGAACAATACATTGCGAAAATGCGGAAATTTTTATTATTGCGAGATGCCGAATTGCAGTTTTTACTATTGAGGATTCTCGCCTGTCCGTATTGAATTGCCGGAGCCCTGTCCTCCTTGGCTGCTGGACAAATAGGACGCCGTCGGCCGACCCAGACGCGCAAGACTTCATCGAGTACACAGTGTCATCTCAGAGCCTCGTGCATGCGCTTGAAGTGGTCTCATACTGCGCTTTTTGGCTAACAAATGAACCAGCGTACGCCCTTCGCGCTGTGTTGTTCCAGTTTTTTTTGGTTGTTAATGGCACGGCCGACAAGAACGAGTTGGTCCACGAGTCGCCCGTATATCCAGTCGAGAACAGGATGCAGTTGAATGGGAATGTGTTCACATTGGAGCAGCTAGTGCGGAGGCATCATGCGGCTGAACATGCGTGGACACCACCACGTTGATACTTCCACCATGGACGGACCGGAGGGCAACATCCCGTACTACTACTCGTGCATCAGCTGCGTGAGCGCTCACGGCCAGGCCTCCCTCCAGCTTCGCACTTCAGCGACCCAGCACACGTAAACATACCGAATCCAAGGCTCGAAGATGTGTCCCATGAGAGATCTTCTCAACCACAAAACTCGGTATCTGACTGTGTTGATTGGTGGATATTAAGACGTACCCATTTTTGATTGGCTGTTTGCGAAAAAATGAGATGCACTCTCCGTGGCTCGGATTTCATGATCTCACAACGCCATGTTGCAAGAGCCATGGAACGCGTTCCGCCACTTGGACCCGCATTGATATCCATCGGAAGCCATGGACGCGCTTCCAGAGGCATTGCTCGTGGAGGCGCTAGGCTTCGCGGACGCCGCTGCGTTGCTTGCCGCCGAATGCACGAGCCACCACTTGCGCCGCATCGTCCAGGACCAAGGTGAGTGCGTCGCCGTCGTGGGCATGGGAGCGACTGTACTGTACAGTTGTGTGGCCGCTCATCTTTATTATTCATGTAAATTTACCCGTAGGTCTCTGGGAGAAGCTCGCACGCCGCTTTATCTTGACGAGAGCTGGCGATGAACCGGTCAGTGTGGTGCAGTGGAAGCAACTCGCGCGTACAGTCACGCAGCTGATCGATAGCTCGCGCTCGCTGCTAGACGACGTGACAGGTTCGTCTGTGTGGCTCGTGGCTCTAGAGACGACACTGTTTTTCATTTCTATGGCTGCGTGTATTGCACGTGGTAGCCTGCTCGTCGACGAATGATCCTCACGATGCACCGCCCAACACGCTGACGATCTCGCCGTGCTGGATGCAAATCCGGCATTTGTGGAATCGGATTGGAGACCATGAGCAAAAGGAAGCACTGTACGTGCGTCTGGCAGGGCAGGCACAGAGTCGTCACCAGTGTCCAACTGGCCCACCATGTTACTGGAATGCGTAAGCCCAGCCTCTCTTTTGCGGAAACATGTCGACAACCTGGAGGAGCTAACTTGCCCTTTGTGTCATTTTGATGGATACTATAGCTTGCCTTCCCTAGATCCGAATACTTAAGACTTCATTGAGTACTCCGTGGCGCCACTGAGCCTTGTGCGAGTGGTGCAAATCATGCCGGTCCAAGCATTCAACCATCCAGGCCAGCCAACGTACAAGCCGAGGGCTGTCTCGCTTCAGTTTTATACGATCCCGCGGTTCGGCTCTGGTGACAAGGAGCTTCTGTACGAGTCGCCCAAGTTTACACTGGAGAACGAGATGCAGTTGAACGAGTTCAAGCTGCCGCAGGCGCTGTGGTTTGCGAGTGTTGGAATCATGCGACTGAATCTCCACGGCCGAGTGTGGCGGAGCCCAGTCAACGGGGGCATCTTCGGGCGTGCCCCTGTACCTGAATACTTACTGCGTATCAGCTACGTAGGCGCCCTCGGGAATCCCCTCTTGGAGGCTTAGCCATCGCCAGTCGACCAAACCTCCGAGTTCCAGTGGAGTCAAATTCGGCGTTCATAGCAGCCAAAGATCACAATATATATTGCAATCACAATATTTGTGTATCTGATACCATCATCTCTGATTGGCTGTTCTGAAAGTTTACTGTATTTTGATTGGCTACTTGATGTACCAAACGATCATGATTGGCTGAAACCGTGCGAATGACGCCTGTCGCCTCCAGCTCCGCGCGTGGTTGAAGAAGCGGAGTCTCTCCTCCTATTCACACGGCGTTGCAGCCCAGCCCAAGCAGCGCATCACCCTGCTGCGTTTCCCCACGGATTCCCTGCCTCTGCTCGGGCCTATTTCCAATAGCAGATCGCAAGCAGCGTCCTCCATTATGACCTGGAAGCCGTGGCCGTGGCACCGCCGCCACAGTCGCGACTCAGCCAGCGACGCCGAACCTCGCCGACGACGCAGCCACCGCTCTTCTGGCAGTCGCCTTAGCACCGTCAGCTCCACGGACTCGTGGCTGCTGGCGCTGGCTGACGAAGCCACCGAGTCGATTCTCCAGTTCCTGGACCACAAGTCTCTCCACGCGTTCGAGCTGTCCGGTCGAAGCGGTCTCGAAGCCATCCAGTCCGTGGAATTCTGGCACCGCAGCATCGCAAACAAGCTCGCGTGTTACGAACACCAAGAGGCGAGTCCAACGCAACGCGCAGCGCTCTGGAAGCGCATGCATTGCCTGCGGAACCACCACCGTAGCTCATCGCCGCTGGGCTTCACCAGTGACACGCTGCTCACAGGCGTCGTCGCCAATGACTCGCCCAATGACTTCTCCGTGCCACCCACGTGGCTGCTGTTCAAGTCACGCTGCTGGTTCTGGATGGAGAAGTTGCTGAGCAAGACCGCCACGGACCTCGCTATCGACGACGCGTCCATGTACGTACGCCAGCTCCACTGCGGCTGCGGATATCACGTGCCGTGCTTCTGGTCGAGTGGCAGCTCCGCCTCAGAAGAAGCCTGCTCCTTTCTCGAGTTCAACGTGCGAGCGGAGACCTTCGTGTCCAGTGTACAGGTCGTGCCATACCAAGCGTACTGGCTGGACGAGAACCCGTCATTCGCCCCGAAGCAAGTCTCCTTCACGTTCTTCCATCGAAACCCGAGTGGTGTGGATGCTGTTCCCGTCAGTTTCTACCAGTCGCCTGTGTTTTCGGTCAAAAACACGATGACGCTCCAGCATTATGAGCTGCCCAAGACCGTGTACGCCTCCACGGACTGCGTGCTGCGTGTCAATCTCATCGGACGCACACAACGCGCCCCACTGGATGAGCGTCCATGGATTCCCAGCAACTCCCTCGTCGCCAAGCACTCTCACGACGAAGCTGTTGAGGATTCTGCGAGTGCTCAATTCTACTGCTGTCTGAGCTACATCAACGCCTCAGGTATCGTCATTCAAGAGGAGACGCTGAAGAAACCAAAGAAGTGGTGGCTGCCAGTAGCCCACCAGTAGATTTAGTGGCGTTGTTGTCGTAAGCCCACGTTTGTTGTCTGTCTTGAGATAGCTGGCTAGACGACGCCTTGGAGTAAGCGTGTCCAAGGCTCAAGCCAAGTGGAGCATGGGGCGGTTCTCGCCCGTGCCGATCTCCAGCGACTGGCTTTCCTGGAGCACGACGTGCAAGTACGCGATCGCGGTCTTGACTGCCGTCACCATGTCGCGCTTCTTGGCGAACTGCGCCGCGATCGCAGCCGCCAGCGTGCAGCCCGTGCCGTGGGTGTTGCGAGTCACGAGTTTGGGGTTCGTGATGACGTGGAACTCGTTGCGGTGCACGTCCAGCAGCACATCGTGGACGCAGTCGTCCGGAGGGTTCGCCAAGTGGCCGCCCTTGACCAACACAAACGCTGGACCGAAGACCGCGAGATCCAGCGCTGCCTGCTTCATGTCTTCGATCGTCTCGATCACACGGTCGTTCAGCTGCAGGGCGTGGAAGAGTGAGCGTCTGCTGCATTATCATGAATGAATGAAGCGAGAGGGGAACGCACCAGCACGGCCGTCTCTGGGATATTGGGCGTGATGATCGTGGCCAGTGGGAAGAGCTTCTTGACCATGCTCTGATGAGCCGCTTCCTTGAGCAGGCGATCGCCGCTAGTGGCGACCATGACGGGGTCCATGACCAGCGGCAGCTTGCGCGGCTCCAGCACCGTCGCCACCATCTCAATGATCTCTTCTGTCGCCAGCATCCCCGTCTTCATCAGCATCAGTCAAACACACTAGCGTAAGTACTCAGCCAAATATCCACACTCAAGTCCTCCCAAGTGTACTGTACCTTGACGACGTCGGTGCCAATGTCGTCGAGCACGCAGGTGATCTGGTCGGCGATCTCGTTCACAGGAATCGCGTGGATCCCGTGGACGCCCAGCGTGTTTTGCACCGTGACGGCTGTGACCGCCGAGGTGGAGAACACGCCGAGGTTCGTGCAGGCCTTCATGTCCGCCTGGATGCCTGCGCCGCCGCCACTGTCCGAGCCAGCGATGGTGAGCACGCGAGGCACGCGTCGCTCGTACTCCACCGCCGGCGACGAGTACGCGGGAAGCGACCCGTTCGCTGCTAGCGCCTTCAGGAACGTCACCAGCTCGGCCTTACTTTGCGTGACCACAGGCGAGGACACGGTCACCAGGAAAGTGGCAAGCAAATGCACCGCTGCTTTGGCGCCTTGCGGCTCAGCCGCGATGGGCGAGACAGAGCCGGAGAATCGCTGGTCGTTCTTTTTCTCGATACGGACTTCGTACGAACCGGTCTTGAGTGACGCGACGACACTAATGTCGATGCCGTTGATACACTCGCTGGCCCACGCGGCTGCGGTGGTCGTCGAGCAGCACATAGAGACACATACACACATAAGTGACGGCCCACTCAGCAGTCCCTCCGCCAGTATTAACTGGATCAGGTTCAAAGGGTAAACTTCTCAGCCATATCCTCTTTTGCTCAGTAGAGCTCGAGAGGAAAGAGGGCGCCCCTCGCTGAAGTCGTTGGTTAATCATTGTGAACTCTTCAGAGATCAACAGATAAAGCAACACACACGATCCGATGCCCCTCTGGGCACCACATCCACAACGGGGATCCACGTGGGTGGCAGCCCGAGGGAGGATCCAAACACAAACACAGCCAGAGCTCACACACGGCAAACGGAGTACGGTACCTTCACTCAGGAGAAGCTCGCTGGACTCGTCGACAGTGATCTTGATGGCCATTGGGAACGACAGAGTCGTCGGTGGGAAAACGGCAGCAGCTCGCGCCATAGGGAAGTTCTGCTCAAAGAAGCGCAGCTCCAGCTCCATGGCCGTGTTGTACAGTGGCAGAAGCGTCTCATACGCGACGCCTTCAAACACCGCGATCTCCGAGAGCTGCTGCTCCGCCTCACGGGCAGCCAACTACACGTACATACGCAATATGTGAGCAGGGAGCATCACACAGGCGTTGGTTTGGAGTGGCAAAGGATGAAGACGTACTGAGAACGCTGGCGTGGAGTACGTGTCGATCCAGAGCTGGTACGGGTTGGGCTGCGAAATCCTGACGGTCTTGGCAGCTGCCGCAATGCTCTCGCCCAAGAACGCGTACAGACGAATACATGGAGTCATGGCCGCGAGGATCTCGGCCACGGTCTCACTGCGCTTGGCGGTCGTGAGCAGGAAGTTCACGTACGCGTGCGTCGCTGGCGCCACGGTCAGTTCGTTCACGTGGAACAGCTCAATACCAAACGACTGTAAACGACCACAAAACATCAATATAGCCGGCCTCGGTTGATATACACTGAAGGCAAGCACCCGCACCTTGAGAAAGGCCGCATGTGTGCGCAGCTCGTGCTCAATGCCCGCCATGCGACGGATGAGCATGAGCGTGTGCTCCGACGCCGTCGTCTTCGTGGCCGCAAACGCAAAAGCCTGAGCCACCACAGTCCCTTGATCAACACCAGCATTTCCTACATGTCCTCACAAGACTGAAGCTCCTTCTCACCTTGGCGAAGGCGTTGAGGTAGTACGCGTCCTGCAGCAGGAACGCCTGGAAGTCCTCCTTGGCCAGCGTGCCAGCCGCGAGGCTCGCGACGAACGGGTGGTACAGGCTCTCGTAGGCCTTGGGCTGGGCCTGCTGCCACAGCCGCGCGGCGATCGGCGTCTCCATGGGCGTCGTAGCGGTCGTCATCGTCGTCTTCTTGAGCGTCTCTCTCTTGTTCGAATTTGTGGCCACAGGTCGTGGTGTGCGTCACCAGGATTTGATGAGGGAAACAACTTCCAGGAATTCTGGACTCGATGTCTAAATTCCAGAATAACAGTACTGGAATCAGCCTGTTTTTCGAGGAGCTCACTGGAGATCCTTGAACCCTTGGAACGCGAAACGACGCAGAGTATCATGATAAACAGGGAAAGGGTGGGATGGCACTCGACAACATGCAGCGCGACGAAGACGCGCCGCTGCCGATCGTGCACCGCACTGCGACGGAGCTGCCGGCCGAAGAGCTACAAGCTGAGGTGCTGCAGTGAAGATGGAGATGACATATGCTGTGTGAGCATGGCTGATTGACTGATGGTGTGAGTAGTTTGCTCGGTATGGAATCCCGGCGGGAGACGCCAGTACGCGCGTGAACGCGCTCCAGCATAAGTACGATGAGGAGTACGAGACGAGTCTGCGCGAGTACGAGGAATACCAAAAGAGGCTCCACATGAAGAAGGTCAAACAGGAGTTTGAGGAGGCTGTGCGTGAGATGAAGCAGCTGGAGGAAGCTGCGCTTGCAAGAGACGCCAAGGCCACGAACATCGTCGAGCAGGTAGAGCGCAGCAAGCCTTGTCATGTCACTGGGCCCTGTGAGGAAACTCACTTAATGCTACTGTGTAGGTTGTGGCAAATGCGGCACCCAAGCACCTCATTGTGCGAGGCATCTCTCCGCTCGCGTGCTGTGCGCTGCTTCGTGCCATGCGCTGTAATGCCAACGTGCTCACGCTGGATCTCTCCAACAATCGCCTCAACGATCTAGTCAGTGAGGCGATCTCCAAGATGCTGCTCAAGAACAAGCGCCTGCGCGGGCTGAATCTCGGTTTCAATGCATTCTCGTGCCAAGCACTGGGACCGCTGGGCAAGGCGCTCCAGGAAAACGCCGTGCTCACGTCGCTGAGCCTCGAGTCGACGCCCATTATGGCCAATACCACCAGCGGGGCTCCTGGAAGCAGCAGTGGAAGCAACGGCAATAGTGGTAGTGGAGGACCAGGGAATCTCACGACTATGCTGGCCTTCGAGTCGTTTATGAAGGCCATCGCCATCAACACCACGCTCACGTCGTTGAACTTGTTTAACACTCAGATGACATTCGACGTCGGAAGGGCGATAGCTCGTGCACTTGAAAACAACACGACGCTTATCGCACTCGAGGTCGGTGGAAACAATATCACACAGCCAGATCTCGGTTCGATCAGCTGCAAGATCCAAACGAACCAGGCTTTGCAGGCTCAAGCCCAGGAGAAAGGTGCGAGGATCCACCACGACATTAAGCACAGCGCCGAGGAGATCCACGAACAGAACGTGCGGCTCGCAAAGCAGAAGGCAAACACCGAGTGGCACGAAGCCAACGCCAAGCAGCGAGCCGAGCAGCGAGAGAAGGAGGAATGGGTGCGAGCGAGGCTTGTGGCGGAAGATGAAATGGGCGTCGCGATGGAGATCGAAGCCCAGCAGAAGAAGTACCTGCAGCAGATCGAGGAAAAGAACGCGAAACTCACCAAGGGCAAGAAGAAGTAGAGCTAGCAAAATGGCTTGTACATACACCTGCTAAGGAGACTTGTTGTGTGTGTGGGAAAAGGCGGAAAAGACGATCGGATCAGTGGAGCTCCATCCCACAGGTTTCCGTTGGCGCGTCCCGGTCCTTGATGGACACGTTGTACGCAGAGTACTCTTCGTCCCTCTCGGACAACTGCTTCTCGATCTCCAAAAACGAAGGGATCTCCAGTCGCAGAGCCGCGTGGCCTTCACCGCTGGACGCAGCCTGCACGTGGAGGATCGCAAGGCCAGCCATGGTTGCTGGCTCCTTGTACACGTGGATCTGGAACGACTGGTTCTTGTACAGAAAGCACATACGCTGCTGCTTGATCACAAAGCGGCTTGGGTCACCACGGTGGCGCACGGCGTAGGTGTACTCACGCGCACTCAGTACGCGCTTGAGGTGGACGCTATGGATCGAAACGGCCAAACACATAGTCAGCATTTGCAACTCCTGGGACCCAAAAACAATCCGAATGCGTACTTGTCTCCGGTCTGCAGGTAGCGCACGGTGGTCATGCCGTACGCCGGGATGCCGTACTGCGAGCGACAGCGCACAAATGAGTAGTCCTTGCTCGTACCAGCCGACTCGGGCGTCAGGTACACCTTCTCGACCTCAAAGTCCTCGTGGTGGATCGGGATCTGGATGCCGCCACTGGCTGGCAGCTTCAGCAGGAACTTGTGCGAGGCCTTGACAGTTGTCGGGATACCGCACAGCTCGGCCGCAGTGTCCACAAGACGCTGCATCTTGCCTTCAAAGCCCGTCGAGTTGTCTGCAGCCATACGTTACAAGCATGGATTAGCCACTCGAGCAAATACATATGCTATGCCACTCATTGCAGTAAAAACGCACCGAAAATGAAGAGCTTTGGGTGTCCGATCCACGCGCGGCACGTACGCGCATCGACCTCGCGGGCCTGGTCGACCGACTCGATACGGATGCCGTTGTTCTCGAGCGTGTAGAATTTCTCGGCGCCGTCGGCCGCCGTGACCAAGTGGAACACGGCGATGTAACGCGTGTCACGCAGCGTGACCGTGTCCAGGTCGTGGGTGGCCTTGATCTCCTCCCACTGCTCGGTCGTGACGTAGGCTGAGCCGTCCATGAGGCCGCGGTCACACAGCAGCACGCACGGCTTGCCCGAGTCCTGCGCGAGCGAGTAGAACGAGTCTTCCATGGTCATCTGCAGCTTCATGATCTGCCACTGGAAGTTGAGGATGTCCGTCTCCTTCAGGTCCCTACTCACAGCAAACCCAATGTCAGCCCATGGTCTCACTTACACATCCCCTCATTCCAAGAGCTCCACGCACAGGAAGAAGGCGCCGCCGGTCTGCAGCAGCGTCGAGGCCTCTGGCACGACGTACACGCGGAAGCCACGGTCACTGGAATGCAATAACAGCCACGGAATCGTCAGTTTCCACATGTAGAGAGACTAGGAGAAAGGCGGACGCACCGGAAGAAGGTGGAGAGACGGTCAAGCGACGTGGTCTTGCCGGCGCACGGACCGCCCGTGAGCACGAACTTGTAGATGGGCGCAATGTCCGTGTCTCCGGCCTGCAGCGCGCTGAGCATGGGCGGCGACATGGGCGGCGAGAGCGGCTCGTTCGTACCCATTAGACTGGGAGAAACAGAGGTCGCTATGGTGGATACGGAGGACTGCGGTCGACGAGTCGAGTCACAGGCAGAAGACAGGGAGGCAGTCGGCGACAGAGCTGCTGCGGTGGGGATGCTGTGGTGCGGGCGTGTGGGCCGCAGGCAGCACAGAGAGACCGACTCGACTCGGAGCTGCTCGACTGGCAGTGCAACAACGACATGACGCAGCAGGTTAACGTGGGGCCCTAGAATAGGTCCTAGTTCAAGAGTACTGAATTTAAATTGTTATTGATTAACTTGTCGACTTAAATGAATGGTGAGTTTGATGGATGATGAGTTGAACTAACCTAATCGAGTAGGTGTAGCTGACAGGAGGAGAATGCTGGTGGTGGAAGTGGCTGACGAGTTGCACGCGTTGCTGTTTGACACGACTGGCGGATGGATGGACGCCAATGTCAGTACACTGGCGAGCCCAGAGATCGGACGGCAGCAGGTGTTGAATTTCGGGTGATTGGCTCTGCCTCTCCAGTGAATGTGAATGCGAATGGATCGACTGGAAGTCTCAGGTTACACAGTCCCAACTGGAAGGTTACGCTCTTTGTTACTTCGATGTACACCACGAGCAACAGACAGACCAGACCAGACCTTCGCCGGTCACAAGCAGCCTCCTTTCTCCAGCAGGACGTGGAGGAACCCCCATAAAGGCATGTGTGGTTCTGAGAGACAGGTGATCTTTGTGGCATTCTGACGCAGTGATCACGCCCACCAATGCCCCTGCCGTGAATGCGAGCGGGCTGAATGCGCGGCGAAGAGGCACGGACTGTAATACTGGTACGGTACCCAATATTCCCTACAAAGTACGATCGAAGTGTAGATCTGTGACGTGGTGGGACGCTGACAGCCATCCCAAGTGTAGCCATGTTGCATTAAAAGCGGATCGTGAAGCCATCGTAGGCGCAGTCGACGGCCATTGGAGACGCACCAGGCGCTGTATCGGAGGACATGGGCGGTGGCAGCGAGGGGTATCGCTGGCTGAAGTGGGTCAACACGACTCGGTGGGCTCGCATACGACGCGCGACCTCGAGCGCCTGACCAACAGTGCTGTGCTTTTTGCGGTCCGCGTCCTCCTCCATCGAGTCATCGAATGTCGCCTCGTGGATGAGGAGTGACGCGTCCATGCCGGCGCGAACGAGCTGGTCGCACGGCTTCGTGTCACCCGAGTATACAAACTTTGCGCCGTCCTGGAGCGTGAGCACGAGACCGTACGAGTCGTAGCAGTGCCACACGCGAACACTGCGCAGGTCTCGGATCGCTCCACGACACACCGCATCTCGAAGGGAAGCTTTGTCATTGAGTTCAGAACATGTAGCTAGCACGACGCGAGGGGGGAGATCAGGCAGCCACGCTTTCGCGTACTCGAGGACCGATTTTGGAGCGATCACGAACAAAGAGGAAGCCTCGCCGTGGGTCAGTCGAACGTACTCGTTCAGAACGCGAAGCAGGCCGCACTGGTGGTCAGCGTGATGATGCGAGATCCAGATACACTGCAAGCCAGCTAGACGTGCAGCGAGCTCGTCTTCGTTGTCGGAATGCCTTTGAAGCTGGCCGAATGCACCTTCCCCACAGTCGATTAGCATGCCCGGAAGTACGTCATTTACGGGGTTTTCAGAGAAAGCCAAGTACATGCTTGTACTTGCTCGAAACTTGGATGGAGCTGCACTCCCTGTGCCTAAGATGATGAGGCTTCTAGGCCCATGGGAGTCTGCCGCAGCTGGCAGCGTCGTTGGTGAGACAGCAACGTCTTCGGCATCTTCGTCGCCATCTTCTTGAGTCGATTTCTTGTCGAGAACATACTTCCACCCTGTTGAGGAATACTCAGGCGTCACTTGTTCTTGGAGAACATACTTGAGCTTCGCTTGAGCGACGTGGGCTGGTGTTTGTGAATCCGACAGTCGCTTCAGAATCTTCACTTGCACAGGCAACGTTCGCTGCTGTCTATCTTCGTCGTCGAAGAGCTGCTGGAGTTCGTTCCAGCGATTTGGCAACGGAAGTCCGTCGGTAGATCGGTTCTTGAGGTAGTGACGCGCAGATGATGGGAATGCGAAGCTAAAGACGCCAGCCTTCACCTCCCGTAGGGCTTGGCCGTCAAAAATCAGGTGCTGAATGCCGTGTCCACTTGAGTTATCCAATGCAGACATCCAGGCTTGATACCGTGCGTCACGAAGGACCTGCTGCGGCGTGAAGTGGACCACGAGTGATGGCCGATGGTTGCATATACCACCTGCAGAAAGCTTCATCGTGGCTTCTTCGATGTGTTCCGATGCTGTACAGTCCACGACCCACACGATTGGATAAGGCGGTGAGCGGAACTGCAAGATGTAGCAGATCGATGGTGGACCACCAGGGAGACGCTGGACTTCTCGTGAAGGTGCTCCTCCATCGTCAACGTAGACTTCTGGTACCTCCTCAGGGACGCTACCATCTTCTGAGCTGGGAGACTCGGTCTTCTGCTTCTTCGCTGGAGGCTCCGCGGTTGTCTCCAAGTGGCTGGTGCCATACTTGGCAAGTAGCATCGCCTTCAGTTGGTCTTCGCGTCCAGCAAACTGTCTCAAGACCTGGTCGATGCGCGCAACCTTGGCCGGCTCATGTCGTTGGTAGAACACCTCTAGCCATGCACGATCGAGCGGGGCGTTCTCTTCGAAAGCGACACTCTGATCAGCTTCTTCCTCCTCGTCCTCGGAAGACGAATCCGATGACGAAGAGCTAGACGCCTCTGTGTCAAATGCACCGTACTTTGCGGTGAGTTGCGACTTGAGATCGTCCATTCGACCGCGATACCGGCCCAGGATTGCATCCATGTGCGCTGTCTTCTCCTGCATTCCCTTCGCAACGTAGAACCGTCGAAGCCACGCACGATCTGCATCTTCTTCATCGTCTTCACTTCGCTTGGTGATTGAAGGAGGAGCAGCCACTTCTCTCCGTTGAGGGATCGGCGAGCAGCTCGCACACACCCAGCACTTGCCTTCCACAGGAGTGTCACGGTCTCCGATATTCAAAGCAACGATAGATGCGTGCTGCTCTTCCTGCACGTTTCCTGGCACCCACAGACTCCGTGGGACCTCTGGATCGAGCTGCACTGTTACTGTTGCATCTGCAAGCGCGCTGCCGACTTCCACGCATTCTAATCGCGGGTACTTGCGCCTCACGAAGCTCTGCATGGCACCCAGGCGGTCTCGCGTGCCTGGAGGTCCATGGATCTTCAGCTGAGCAGCGCCAATGCCGCCAAGGGCGAACACTAGGCCTGGGATGCCACTGGCGGACTGGACATCGAGCCGCGTGAGGAAGATCGAGTCAAGAGAGTTGAGCTTGATACCGTTTTCACCACACAGTCGCTGCGTGCCTTCGCCACAATTGAACAGATACCGCTTCAGCAGCGTCTGCTCGGCACTGTACACGCCACGGCGATGCACTGCGAAGACCACGGACGGCTCCGTGCCGTCAGTGCCGATGCCCACGACCTCTGCCGTCACGTGGACACGGCCAGCCATGTTGATGGGATGGTTGGGAATGAAGAGCTCAATCATATCGTACTTTAACGGAGCGTATCAGTAATTAACATGGCTACATTTTCGTCCAAAAGAGCCCAACAATGGCATATCTCCTATGAGTATCCTTATCTCTACCAGGGCTCCTTGGCTGTGGCTTCCGATTCTCGCTTCAAAAATAGAGGTCTCGTCTGAGTCTCCACCTCAGGCCACTCACTGTCTGGACTGCATATCCTCCATTTCAAGGCATCACCTTCCAGTATGAGCAAACCAGCAGCGGAGGCGGCGTCGCGAGCATTCCTGGAGGCGCTGATCAGTGGCGTGGAGGATACCGCGAGCCGCAAGGAGGTCGAGTACATGGTCGAAGAGCTCTTCCCCGTGCTGATCCCAGGTGTGTATGGCTCGGCCGTGGTCACGATCCTCCCGCCCCTTCGTCTTGTCCCCTCCCCTTGCTAAATACTTTCTTCGGGGACTTGTCTTTGTGTCGACGCTCTTCAACTCTACCGGTAGGCATCGTGCATCTTCTGAAGACACACGCAGAGAACCAGCGTCGCATGCGGGAGGAGGCCTCGGAGGAGGAAGACGAGACGACGCTGCCCATCCAGCCGCTCGACCATCTCGCGCGGTATCTCTTGCGCCACAACCCACGCCACAGCGAGCCGGTGAGTCTGCTTGTGAAACGCAGCACACGGCCATTGACTTTGCAGCGGTTTAACGCATCCTTTCCTCGTGTCTCTGTGGCGATGCAGACAGCGGAAACGACGGAGGTGCAGGCGCTAGTCAGGAAGCTGCTGCGCAAGTAGACAAGCGGCAGTTAAATCACACAGAAATATGCACCAGTCTTCCCATTCTTCCCTTCCCTTCCTGCTCGTCTCCTCCATCCACGCAGCTGCCTCTGTCCTATCTACCGTACCGGTACCGGTACTAGCGTTGCATGTCTACGGCGACGTCGTCGGAGAAGCTGCGGGAGACGGCGACGGCAGTGGTGTCGCAGTCGCCGAGTCCACGGACGCGGTGCCGTCATCGTCGTCATCATCGTCATCATCATCGTCATCGCTCGAGTCTGATGACGACGAGGCGCCGTCATCCAGCTCCTCTGCACTGGCGGCCGAGGCCTCTGCGTCTGGGGACGGCATGGCTGCGAGCGGCGGAGGGTTCTTGGTCGCGGCCTGGATTGCCTGGGCTTGCACTGGAGGCCGCTGGGAGGCTGGGGCTTCCTGGCGGTCGAGTGCCAACGCCGGATCCATGGCCAAGTTGTCCGTGTCCAGGAACGGCAGATCGTCGAGGGCTCGCTCGAGCTGTTCTTCCGAGGCCACGCCGTCAGAAAACATCATTGACTCCCCTGTCATACCCATCAGCGACTCGGAGCTTGTCACGTTGGCCATGTCAGGAGGAGCGACTGAAGCCGATGACAGTGGAGCTGCTACAGCAGCAGCTACCGCTTCTGGAAGTGGAGCTGGAGTCGTAGCAGCGGTGAGTGGTGGAGCCACAGGAAGTCCGAGCGACGCCGTGGCACGAGTCGACTGCTGTAGGACGGTAGAGATGGTATTAGAGACCACTAGAGAAGCAGCAGAGTCGTAGTATAGAGCCAACGTACCCGGATCGGTGGCATCTCCACGAGCAGCTCCAGGGGGGCGTCCAAATGCTGCCGCACGCTTCTCGTCATGCGGCCGACCTCCGCCACCGGGCGTTTGCGTCCTACAAGCATCAAAAACACATCAGAACCACCACAAAAAGACGCTAAAAGCCCACATCCCACGGCGCACCCTTCGTCTTCTTAAAGCCGCCCTTCTGCAGAGCTTCTGTGGGATTTTCCTGGTCTACAGAGTCGAAAGCATGGTCCAGTAAGTGATCATGACGAGCGTTTTGACCAGTGATTTTGAGAGGCTCGTACCCGGCACCCATTTGACGATGGAGATGTGGCCGACCGTGCGCGTCTGCTTCGCCCACTTGCGCACGCGGATCTCGCTGATTGGGACGCTGGGGACCTCTTCTCCGGCCGCTGACGCCGCCGCCGCCTGCGACCTACGAGACGTGCGGAGCGACATTTTCACCTTCAGTAGTCTAACATGCAGGCAGTCGAATATTCCGTACTTAGTCAAGTACCTCCATTACATGATACTACGCTAAGTGCGACCTGATTCTGATGCGAACTTTGGATTAGACCGTGAAACCATCTGGTGGGTCTGGTTTTCTTCGCGTCCGTCCAAGATTCCCTGGAGAAGCGAAGAGCTCCATGAGCTAAATGCGACCACCACGCATCCATCCGCTTGATGCTCATGACACAGTGATACGATACAGCAGCAAGACACGTCGAGAGTGGGGAGATCACTACTGTTATATGAATTGCGGTTAAATAAGAGCTTCGACTCTACATCTAGTTGACGTGCAACTACGGCACGCAAGGAGGAAAAATATACCCGTACATGAGCTTCATGCTCGCCATCCATCCATCTCGCCATGCTTCTGTGCATGGCATACACCAACGACTTTTCTTCGGTCTTTCTTCGTCCGTCCGCGAGCGAGGCGTCGAGCTGCCGCTAGGCTTGGCACACACTGTGGGAGAAGGGATCCCAGGCCAATAGAATACAACTGGCAGCTCGACGCTTGACTCGGCCTTGGACTTGCTGGACTTCCACTCATGTCTTCAATGTACATGTTTCACGATTCACTTGAGCCGACGAGACGAGCGGCTCACAATACTTCCCGACAGGGAGAAGTTACGCCAGGATCATGCGCTGGTGCTCCGACAGCAAATCCGCCAAGCGGAAGAGCTGGTGGAGGCGCGGGCGTACGTCTTCGACTTCACGAAGGCTCATCAAGACCTTGGTCAACGAGTCGAGGGTGCGGTCCGCAGCATCGTCGTAGAAGCTCGGGACGGGGATGCCGTTACTCGGCTGCATGAGGAACGACACCGGGTTGTTGTCGACGAGGATCACACGCGACAAGTCATCACGAACGACACGCAGGTCCTTGAGGAACATGCCCTTACGCATCTGGCACGACTCGCGGAAGAAGCGACCAGCAAACAAAGTGTTCTTGGGGTCGAGCTCATCCAAAATCGGCTTGCCGTACGCCTCGAGGCCGGCGGTGAACACGTACAGATCAAAGTGCTTGGCGGCTTCTTCGAGGAAACGGTCGAGGCCTGGGCGCTTGTACACTACTGCGCGCTCGCCGTCGTCCATCTCGATCTCAAACGAGTCCTCGTAGGCGTTCAACTGGTCCGGTCGGTACTCATCTTGACGGCACTCGACCATCTCGTTGTAGAACTTGCTGTGGACTAGACACTCATCCATGTCCAGCACGAGAGCGATGCGCTCTTCCCGGACGGCAGGCGTGGCCACGCGCACTTGTGCCTGCAGCTTCTTCGCAGTGGAGACTTCATCGACCATGTGCGCACGCGTGACGTGCGCCTCCACGGGGTACTGGGCAACGGTGGCGCTCATATTGGCTTGGTGGTGGTAGATTCCGTACTGAGGTGACGGGGTTGTGTGGGAGATTCTTCGGTCTCACTTTGCAGAATTGCCGCAAAATAAAGAAGAGCCAGAGGATGGAGGAGCTGCGCTTACTGAGCGGAGCGGAGCGGAGGAGGATGGGCGTCGGGGGAGGACGTGTGGCAATGGGGAACTTCAACGCACCGACTTTCGTTGTGCTGAGCAAATTCAACAATGAGTTCCACACACGTGGTGGTAGGAAAGCTCGTTCTTTCTCGAACCGAGGGGAGCAAGCCTTGTTGCAAAGGGGGACGAAGGTGGCGTCAAGCTCTGACAGGGGATAGCTGCGTACCGTAGGGGGTCGCTGTTCCTCATCGGAGTGATGAAGGGGAGTTGAACATGGGAAGCACGCAGCTGGGGGAGGGGAGGGGGAGACGCCTTTCTCCGCTTTCGGCGAACGGGAACAGCACGAGAAATAAAACACAAGCAAACCTGAACCCCGATTTACTGAATGAAACAAACCCTATGGGCTAAAAGTTGTTTCGTTTTTTGGGGTTTTCTTTCTCTCTGACGCATGTGTGTTGGGCAGAATCAACTCGCATCAGTACAGTGGATACCGTAGATGCCGTGAGCACGGATGTCATCAGGGACCCGGCGACATTTTTCTCATGAAGATTTTAGTGAGATCGTGTGAAAAGAATCAAACCAGGGCTGCGTTCTGAAATTGGAGAAACGAGCGCCGTTAAAGTTGCAGGCGTTTCCGAGCCAGAGTCAGATGGGTGGGGTGTGGGTAGAGGCAGTCACTACAGCAATGGATCTCCTCAAAAGGCTCTCCTTGAAGTCGTGGGTGCCAACAAACCATTTGAGATGCCCGCCCAGTACCTACCATGCATATGGCAATAACCGCTGCCGAATTAGACTTTCCCCGCTTCCTTCGTTGCACAGGCCTGAGTCTCAGGCCCTGACGTCACGCCTGACGCTGGCAACAAACAAGCCTTGTAGCAATGCGATTCTATCGCACCATTCTCGCAAAGTCTCAAGCCATCGGCGGTGGCTTTGTAGCATCGACGGACGGACACCAGAGCCATGAGCTTCGACACTCCTCTGGCTTGACGCCCTTTCAAGCTCTCGCTACACACGCTTCAAGCACCCAACGCGAAAGGGTCTTGAGCAGTTTCGCAATTTGACGATAAACAGAGGGGGCGATGAGGTCTAGGGGAACGAGAGCGACGATGAGGGGACTCGTATTGTTCTTTGGAATCTTCTTTTGATTTTGATTGGGCAGCCAGATTGAAGTGGGTGGCCAATTTTGCAGTTTTAGCATCGCTTATTGGCAACTTTATGCAGTGAGGCATTTGATTGGAGGGTTGAATGAAAATAGAGCACACTTCGGATCATTTTGTCCGCCAGCTAGCGTAGCCAATCAGCGAGCAGCGTCGATAAAACTTGGCTCGGGTGATGCAATTTCAACAGTAGCCACGCTGGCTCCTCCAACTGGAGTCCAGAGACCGCGTCCTTTCAGGATCCACCTGACGAGACTGATAAACAATCTAGGAGCTCTCCTGGAGAGTCTCCAGCTTCTGGCCGGAGATTCTGGCACAGGGCGCTCAACTGCAAGCAGTGTGATACTGCAGCATCGCACACACGCAAGACCTTATCGAACCGTTAGGTTTCCACGTCAGTGGCCTCATGAGACTCTAGGCAGTGTGAGACGCCGCCGCTGATGGCCTTCAAGCACAAGATGGTGTCGGTGTGAGAAATCTGGGAGAGTATCATGGCGATGACGAGGATGCGAGCCAAGTGGTGGGTGAGTGCGTGGCGGATGATCGATCCTGTGCAGTTGCGCCGGTGTCTAGGCGTCATTATGGTATGGCATATGGCCGCTAGCTTCTCACCGTTTTGATAGGCGCCGCTGATCCACTTGGTCGTGGCTGGGAGAGCCGACCGTGATCTTTGACTGGCATCCCTCTCCCTGTTTCGTATCCAACCAGCGCCGATGTCGAATCCGATTGCCACGCACCTGCAACTTCAATCTGTGTCTATGTACGACGCGCTAGAGCGAATGGGAATCGCTTGACCAACACGCCGAGTGCCCCTGTGGGTGCCCACTCCCAGCTTAGGCCGCTTCACGCACACAACTGTACCGGTAGCTTGCTTGAAAAGACGCCTTCTACACGATTCACCAGGAGCGAGAAGCGAGATCAATGACAAGATGTACTGGGTTGAAGCCATCGTCCTTTAAATCCAAGGACCAAGAGCGGCAATTGTTTCCATGCTCCCGGCAGGGTCGCTACAGAATCTGCCTAACGTTCCATCGCTATTCCTGTGCGAGAAGAACACTGCGACACACAAGCCGATGGCGCCCTGATACCCACGATACTGGAGTGCTCCTCCTCCCGGCTTTGATGATCATCCATGGAGAACTCGAGCCTCCATGTTCACGCCTTCCTCTGGATCATCATTCCATCGCGGTGCATGCGACCTTCCTACGAAGAGCTCATGGCCAGATCGTGAGTAATGTACTGTGAACCTCCTCTCAAGTACGAATATGGTCCACTTCTGGTTCGAAAAATATTCGTACTTTGCCGAACCGCCAGCTGTCCAGTTTGTTCGCTCTTGCGTAGGTGAGCAGAGTGATGGTCGCAGATGCCCTTCCTTCTTTCTCTGTTTGTTTGTGAGAGCGTGAGGAGCGCGACGAGGGAAACGCGAGAAGGGACCAAACCTCGAGGTCTAAAACACCGACCTCCGGCCTCCCTGCGGCATCCAACACCTTCTTCGCTCGACCGGCATCGGCGTTTGACGCAAGATACGCCCCACGTCTAAAGCGCCTCTTGTTGTTGGCGGTCTAAGTGAGGAGCTTTGTTGGCGCCAACGATTTCGAACGCCATGGATCCTTCGGAAGTCAAGGTGCTGGTCGTGGAAGACGATGAGTTCACGCGCATGGCCACCATCGACATCCTCAAGTCGTGTCGCTACCACGTGGAGGCCGTGGAGAATGGCCAGGAGGCACTCGAGAAGCTGCAGAGCCACCACGGCAAGTACGACCTCGTGCTGTGCGACGTCATGCTGCCCGTGATGACGGGCATCGAGCTGCTGGACGAGCTCCAGAAGCAGAGCGGCGCGCTCGGCCACATCCCCGTCGTCATGACCAGCAGCAACGAAGAGATGGACGTGGTCACGTCGTGTCTGAGCAAGGGCGCCAAGGACTACTTGATCAAGCCCATCCAGGTGAACACGGCCAAGACGCTCGTGCGCCACGTGTGGCTGAGCCGCCGGCTCGAGCGTCCGTCGTCGCAGTCGGTGTGGAGAGATCTGGACGTGATTCGCACGATCGGCAAGGGCACCCACGGCACGGTCGTGCTGGCCAGACGACGCGTGGACGGCGCCGTCGTGGCGGTCAAGCGCGTACGTATCTCGATGATCAGCGAGAGCGGCCGCAAGCAGGCCGACAACGAAGTCATCCTGCTCAAGTCGCTGTACCACGTGAATATCGTGCGGTTCTACGACCAGTTCATGGCCGAAGACGAGCTGAATATCGTCATGGAGTACGCCGACGGAGGCAATCTGAGGCAGCTCGTGAAGATGCGAGCAAGGGAGAAGATGGGGCCGTTCCCGGAGGCCGTGATCATGTCGTGGTTCGCACAGCTCGTGCTCTCGGTCGCCTACATCCACGGCAAGAACGTGCTGCATCGCGACCTCAAGGCCCAGAACGTGTTCCTCACACGCAAGAACGTGGTCAAGCTCGGTGACTTTGGCATCTCTAAGGCGCTCGCAGGAGATGACACGGCCAACACGGCGTGTGGGACACCCGAGAGCATGTCGCCCGAGATCTGCCGAGGCGAACCGTACGGCAAGAAGTCGGATATCTGGTCGCTCGGCTGCATCCTGTACGAGATGATCATGTGCAAGCGGCCGTTTGAAGCCGCCACGCTGCCCGAGATCTTCACCAAGATCTGCAAGGGTGACTACCCGCCGATCCTGCCGACGTTTTCCCGTGAGCTGCGGCTACTCGTGCAGCTCATGCTGCAACAGGACGCATCGAAGCGGCCTTCCATTGAAGATATCTGCCGCTTTCCGTTCGTACAGGCACCGATCCAGGCGTTCCTGTCGGAACACGTTGCGGAATTCCAAGAAGCATTGGAGCTGGAAGCCAAGTTGCACCAGCCTTCACTGTACAGCGGCAACGGCCAGTCATCTTCGCCGTCAAAATCCTCAGCTCCATCGTCGGCACCAGCAGCCTTGAACGGCAAGAGCGGCGCCAACCAGGTGCGCGACTCAGCTGCGAATCCTCCTCGCACTGAAGCTGCTCGCCGCCCCAGTGGGCCATCAAACGTCGACTCTGGCAAGATCCGCAACTCCATGGCCGCTGCTGCTGTGGGTCTCTCGATCGAAGCGCCGTCGAACGGTCACCACCAGCCCAGCGTCGACTACTCGAAGATCGGGTCGTCATCCTCTAACACACTGGAAGATACGCTGGCGGACCAACTTCGCACAAAGGTGGAGATTGCGGACATCCGAGCAGGCTTCTTCACGACATACACTGCTTGTGTGTCTGCCTTCGATTTGTGCTACGCTCTGAAGAAGCACTTCAGCAAAACTAACGAAGAAACACAAGAAATCCTTGCTGAACTCATCAAGGCCAAGATCATCAACCTCGTTGCCGCAGAGAACTTTAACGATCCTGATCTATCCAGAGGCGACACGTACATGCGCTTCCAAGTCGACGAGCTCTTTGTGCCGCTCAACATGAAGCACAACTGTCTCGAGAAGCCACAGCACGGTGCGATGGACGTGTGTCTGATGATACGCCAAATGGCAGCTGATCTGCACAAGGTTGAGAACTTTCCTCGAGGCATCTCAACGGGATTCCGTACACCGAACAGCCTACCCAGTGGCAACAACGGACCGGCAGAGTTCAGCGATCCTGTGTGCCGACTGTACCGACAGTTCCTGAAGTTGTCCTCGCGACTGCAGCGAGTGGATATCACGACATTGCCCAAGCACGAGCGTCAGGCCTTCTTCATCAACCTGTACAACACAATGGTCATCCATGGTCTGATCGAGTTTGGCGTCCCGCAAAACGTGGGCCAGTACCGCGCGTTCGAGAAGGACGTGACTTACATGATCGGTACGTTGTGAACGACTGCGAGGTTTGCTGTATCCCAACCCTTGCACTGACCAACTGTGCCTTCTACTCTTGTAGATGGACTCGTATTTACGCTTGGCGACATTAAGCACGGCATCCTGCGGTGTAACCGCAAGCCACCAGCCAACTACTGGGAGCGCCAGCTCCAGGCACACGACCCGAAGCTGCATTATCGTCTCCACATTCGTGACCCTCGGTCGCTTCTCGTGCTCATGGACTGTTCGGCTCCTCTCGCCACGATGGACCAGATTCCAATCCTCAAGCCAGGTCGAACGGACACGGATCTGGAGGAGCAAGTGGAGAAGTTTTGCGCGCGCCACATCGAGATCAACGAGAAGTCGATGGAGATCGTGCTGCCGCGAGTGTTCCGCAACTTCCGCGACGACTTCGGCGCGTCCGAGGCCGAGATGATCTCGTGGCTGTCGCAATACATGGAGGACGCACCCAGCAACCTCATCCAGTTCCGAGTACACTACCAGAACGGCATCTCGTCGTGAGCAGCCACCGTCGAGCGTGTGCTGTACGTAATACAGTAGCCGTAGAAGTACACACCATCCTCGTCGTGTGTCGTGCAGTGGATACAGTAGCGTGAGCATGCAAGCCTCGATCTCGTACGTGGCAAAAATGTCATTTACAACATATTTCGTTCCGTAAAAAGGTATGATCCTACTGAAGATGACGCTCCATCAAAATGACGTCAGGGAAATACGAAATGAAAGTGGGGGGATGTTGCCTGCCCGCCCCAGACCGTGATGGTCGGGGGGGGCGGCCGACGGGGTGGGGGGGGGGGGGGGGGGG